>MU225767.1:407282-420731 GCA_018584345.1 Thuja plicata
TTGTGGGTTCTTAAAACTAATGGAGATTTTTACCCATCTACTAATTTTTCAGTATTCAATATCTGCTACATTTGTACAGTGTTGGGAGCCTACAATCCTAGGTTTGAATAGTCATTTCCTCTATGAGGTTAAATCTGTTCTCATATCCTATCATTACCCAGCTTAAAACTTGTGAAATATGTGCCCCTGACCTTCTCTCCACAATTTTTTAACTTGTAAAAGGAGAAGGAAGCATCCAACCTGGCGGTTACTTTGCAGCCCCTTTGACAAGCTTACTTAGAAATTGACAGTGCTAGTAATTTTAAGCTAAACAATATAAAATAATTAGAGCAAAAACATTAAGTATTCTGAAAATTAGCTTCACTGTACCAAAATAAGACCCAGTCCTTGCATTCTAATTGAAAGAATTAAAACTCTATGCTAACACTCTATCCGTACAACCAAACTCTGCCTGGTAAGCAATTGGGAATTATCTATAAAGTAAGGAATGAGGATTCATTATACCAATTCATACAACATGCTAACAGTCACATGAATGAACTATCGCTCGAAAGAAGTATTAAAGAAACTGATCTCTAGAAGTATGCCCATTCTCAACCACCTAGGGCTATATAAGGAAAACAACCAAATCACCTCACACTAAAGTTGGTCATTGAAAATTCTGCCGGGATGATAGAAAACCCTAGGCTATAGATGACCCAAGAATGAACCTCCAAGAATATTGGAGCAGTGACAAGTTGTTGTTGGACTGTGTCAATGATCAATGCTTGGACTACTGCTAGGGATTATTTGACCTTCACCTTGTTCATGAAGATGAAGATTTACTGAGTGCTACCCTGGATATAAGGGAACGGTTACACAGATAGTTACCTTACCATGTAGGTAGTACTAATCAGAGCTAACCTTTGTATCTGGAGGGTACACTAGCAATCACCTATAGCACGGGTTGACTGATGTTATGTGCTACCCAGTTTGAGAAGAAGATAGTTGACTATATCACTAAGGTTCCAAGGTGATATATGTCAGAGTATACTCCTTCCTAGGGGGACAAACTCTTTGTTGATGGCCTATAGGGGATGGCAGTTGGAATCTACCAGGTTGGTAAGTTCACTACTTGGGAACTCTCTCCTAAGCCCACATGACCCTCAAGATGGAGGAAAAACTATTGGTGTATTATGTGATACATTGAATCCTCTACCCAGTTGACCAATGCATATTGACCCTAATTTACCACCATCTTTGCTAGCGCAAAAGACCAAGAAACAGATAGGAACCATGGTGTAGTGCCCAATATATTGATATTTCCTTTTTACTGGTATAAATTAGAATAGGATTGGGGTGAGTCATCCTCTTCCTATATGCATAACATACACTTATCTTGTACCTAACCCTACTATGACAAGGACGGACCTCTAGTATGGGATGCATTGAAGCCTCTTCGCAGTTGAGCTTTGATCAAGCTAATCCCCTTTCAAGCCTATATCTAAGGCCCTTTAAAGGTTGTTCCCAAGATAGCATGTTGGATCCATTTGGTTGGGATGGATGGGGCAATGGTTCACATGGTTGGGATTGTTACACCCCATGAAGACGCAAAAAGGGAACCCAGAAAATCAGGATGAATAGCAAGACCCTTTCTAGTTTATCTTCTTGGCCAGGTATTTGAATATAATGATCTTGTATATTTTTATTTGCTTATATAGTTATATGATAGTATGAATTCAATCTTCAATGCCTATTCAAAATGGTTTTGGTACTCTTATACGTGCTGATTTTATGTACACAAAAAAACTATCAAGGCTGGGATTTTATAGAAAGTAGTGAAAAAAGAAGAGAAACCGATGTAGCCTCTGTTAATGTTTTGAACCAGAACTGCATAAAATAAAATGTTGATAGATCAAGAACACCAGAGACACAAATAGACATTGACTTTTACCCAAGGAAAACCCTCCTAATCGAGGGTAAAACCTAGCCACACCACCAAAACTTTCTTCTTTACTTATGATAAAATAATTTAAATACAATCTCTTTAAAGATTCAGAGGCTCTATCGAACATATATCAAATACAAATATCCCAGTGATCAGAATGTTTGTCGAAACAATCACTATTAAAATCCCAGCCATAACTAATGAGATATTTAAGGGCTTTTTTGGCTATTTTTCAAAAACTTTAATATTTTTCAGGCCATTGTCCACTTTGACCCTCATACCCCTAGGCAGTGAAATTGCATGGCATTGATTGTGGGTTATAAGTAATCTCATACATTGCTAGGGAATTCCTTTCTACATTTCTGTTCAGAGAAAGGCAATGGAGGAAAATTCTACAGACTACATGTGAAAAACTTAAACTGAAATGCTCGTGAACTAATACTAACCACATTCATGCTTCAGAGAGCAATAATTATAGCTTGTCTAATATATTGTCATTAAAGAATTTCATACTTGGTCTGATCTTCGTGTAGGAGGATTACAAATTATATATGGATATCAACCTCTAAGTCATCATAAACAAATTGCTCAATTTACCATGTCATTCAATCTAGTACATCTGATGGAGAGGAAGAGTAATAAACCTTAGAACAAAATACAATCACCTAAACTTTAACTCATACAATAATTTAGCAATGACAACATTTATTTTAACTTCACTTTCATATAGAGTTCGAAAAAAATCTAAAACCTATCAAACCCAAGGTTCAAACCAGGCGACAAATGAAGGATGAAAATCAGCCCAAAATATTCTTTAATGTCATAAGAAGAAACAAATCATAAAAAAGATTTTTTTCCCTCAGACCAATAGTGAGATAGCTAACTGTCAAGAGAAAATCAAGGATCAATTTCTAATTCTTGCACTTATAAAATATCTTTATCAATAATTACAAGGAATGCAAAACAAGATCTGTAAACTCAACTATCAAAGCTAGGACAGACTCCCAATTACAAAGAATAGAGAATGATCTTCACATGTTCCATGATGATACCGGTATTATGATAAATTGGAGATCATCAATGTCACACCTGAACATAACAACAATGGTGAATCTCGAGAAAATGACCACTTACCTTACCAAAAATCTTCTTATGAGGGATGAATTGAAGCCTGAACTTTTCTAATCCAAAGCCAGGTTTGAGTTTAAAGAAGTTGTTCAACGTGATTGTGTTCCAAAGACTATAATTATATAATCTGATAGTCATCGATAGGAGCAAAAAGATTTTAAGGCATTTCATGAGGACATTGTAAAGAAAAGCTTGATAGTCAATTGCAGTTTAGCTCCACTTATCTCACATACTACGCTTCAGATCAAATTTATGAATGGAAATTTAGGTAATTTTATACAAAGTATGGTAGGAGAATGTCCCAAGCAATGCAATTTGGTCCTACTAGAGTTCAATTGGCATATAATTCTAACGTGAACAAGTTGACTGGAAAATGACTGTCTCAAGTAACATATGGCAAAATTATTAAGTGGTTGATGTTATTTGTCTTCAGGCAATAATGTGTGCGAGATATGATGTGGAGGGATTAATAAAACGTGAAAAAGGTGCAAATACACTAAGTAAATTGAGAAGGCTAAACCTTCATAGATTTTTTAATAAAAATGGGTGAGATAAACAAATGTTGGTGTCTTTGAGTTTGCAATCTAAGAGGTTTCATGGAACTCAGATAAGAACCAAGTAGAAAAGGTTGAACCTTCAAAAAAAATTGAAGCAAATAATTGGTAAGGCTATGTAGTTTAGCTCCTAAAGAATTTGGCATCAGTCCTATTTTTAATGTTTCCGATACTTATGCTTACTGTACAGATAAAGAGGAAGAATCTCCTTGTATTACAAATTAAAGTGGAAAATGCACATGACTAATCAGAACAATCAAGAACCCTTGGAAATGTTGTGAATGTGAAACCGTCTTCCAGTAGATGAGGCACTTGCAAATCTAACGATTATTGGGTTACCTAAAAAGACCTCATGAAAATCAGTCATTATGTACTCATAATCATCGTAACAGAGGAAGAATGTTGCTAGCTCAAACTTTTGATGCAAATTTTATTTTTGCAAGCTTACAGCTTAGAAACAATATTGAAGAACAGATTTGAGTGGCATGTTCAAGAAACCTATGCTTGGAAAAATCAGTGCCAGAATCAGGCCGAATGCTTCAGAGACGTGCAACAAATGCCAGTCTATTTATTACCAAAATGGAGTTAAATGCTCCAAAGACCTGTGCATGGAAATAATTTTTAAACAGACATTTGTGCTGTAATCCAAAAGTACACTTAGGAACTTCGTTTTACAATTTTTTAAGAATGCTCCAGAAAATTGTCCTTAAAGAACCCCGTAGAATGCTTCATAAATCCATACTAAGCAAACTTCATTGACAGAAGGCTCAGAAATATTACAGAAACATTACTTAGCAAAAAATTTCAACAAATGTGAGCAGAATGCAACAGAAGCCTTCGAGAGTATTCTCTAATAGTTTTTTGTGGAATGATTCAGAAAGTTACGCTTTCCAAAATTCAATGGTAGATTTTTGCGAAACGTTCCAAAGACATATACTTGTGATTTTCCAAACAGTGTAGAAAGTTTTGCTTGGCAAAGTCCTTCATCAATTTGCTGAATTATGGAACAAAAACCTTTTCTTCGCAAACTCCTCCAACATGTTTAATTTGAGTACTCCTAAAAGTTTAAAACTGTACAAAAAAGGTTTTTGAATTGTGCACCAGAAAACTATACTTATATCAGAATTTTTCTACATATTTAGTTACAGCGCTCCTTGTTGACTAAGTGTTGTATGATTTATATGTTTAATTGTCAGGATGGATCAACCTTACATGTCTATCGGAAAATGATTAGGTTTCTGATGAAAATTTTGTGGGTATTATGTTTTTTCAATTTCTGTCCATGTTTTAAAGCATTCGTGTTTAACTTTTTGGACTCGTGTTTACCTTTTCGCATAAAACCACTTTTAATGTGTTTACTTATGTTTGCACATACTTGGGGGAAGAAAGAAAGAGATATTACTGTATCAGGGAACGGTCAAGTTTTTGCAATGGGTTTTTGTACAAATTGGGGAAATCTGTCTTGCAATATTAATTTATTGAATTTCTTTGGAATTCTCTATAAACCTTCGTTGAGCAAGTGTATCATAGAAACCTGTGGAATCTTCTGTTTAGAATAAGTCTTTACCAGGTTTTTTGTGTAAATCTCCAGAACGGAATGCTTTGTTAAGTTTAATCAGTAGACCAGGACAAAATAGCTCTTATAACAGTGGCTTCTGACACTTATACTCAAGCTCAAAATTGCATTTCCTTCATGTAAAGCGCACACAATGTCTTTAATATTCAATAAAATGCGCTTACCTTTCCATTGTTTCTACGCGGCACAGGCTGCTCGGGTTGCGCTTCTTCAATGAAAACAATTGTCTGAAGAAAATAAGTGTAAATTTTAAGAGCGTTTCGGCAGGAGCTTATCCGATCCTGCAGAGATGGACCGTCGGAAGCAGAATGACAAGAAAGCGTCGTTATGTTAAGAAGCAGCACGCTAAAATTCGATCTGAGGCTCTCAATAAAGTATCCCTTGGCCGGGGGTGGGAGAAATTGGAATCCCTTGACAAGGGAGTATGTTTGATCAAATAGTTGCTGCTCCTCCACACAAAACAGGTCCTTATCGGCCAAGTCAAATGCCACCCCTGAAAAACACAGAGCACGCTTTATAACCCAAAACCTAACTGAAAATCATTATACACAGTGGAGAATAAACTAAAGATAATTACATGGTGCGATCAAAAAGAGCACCAATTAACGGGAATTTATTTATCGCCACCGTATGTTGTCAAAGGTCATCCAGCAAAGCAAATTTACAGCTTAAAAATGCTGGAATGAAGTACGATTTGAATGTCTATTTAACAACCCTTAAATTTCAAGAGAACTTGAAATTTTTCAAAAGTTTAAAAGTCCAACCCTTGACGAGTTCATCTATTTCTGAAGGTGAAAGCGCGTCCAATTCAACAACGTCTTGAGCGTAAAGGCGGTCTTCTTCGTCTGGCACATCTTCCAACTCCTTGAGAGTATCGGGAATTGCAAAGCGAGGAGCCATGGCTCTTCTCTGTCAATTCTTGTTCAGTTCAGGATGATTCGGGGGTTTTCTGGGTTTGGTTTGTTTTCTTCAAAAAAATTTCCCTCTTTGCGGACTTCAAACGTGTCTTCAGCGCGATTTGAATGAATGGCTGTACGAATGCGCGCCTTGTGGCTTTCATTTGAATTTTAATGGATCTTTTTCCTAGATTTGTAAAAGAGGCGGGGGAGAAGAGCGAGAAGGTGTGGGGTCTAATAGGTGATATGTTACTTGATATGTTTGGGTTCCACATTTGTGAACCCGAGTGCAAGAACTTGTTAGATAAAAAGTCAAAACATATAATATTAAATTCATACAAGTAACAACCCACAAAATGTATATATGATGGTTGTTAATTTGTGTTTTTTATATATGCAAGAAATAAACAAAAGCATCTTTGTCTTGTCAAGTATTCAACCTACCCATATTACTACAGCTACTAACGCAAATACAATGGGTCATTTAGTACAAAATCATTGTCAAATCTAATTCAAAATAAACCCAATGCAAAAACATCACATGTCACCACTTTCCAGGATTATGCAGTTGGTCATCTAAGCCACAAATGAGAGTACTAGGCAAACATTGTCATCTGAACAAGTACACACCCAAAACAAGTTGCGATCTAAACATTATGACCACTAGTGGCTACGAATAGGTCACCACCCTAAGACATTTGCCATCTTCATGTCCCATCATTCCAGCTACACTACTCCTTCATACCACCTCAAGTGCACAGCTTGTGGTCGAATCAGCATTGAACCACCTGTTAAGAGAAATAAAATATGTGTAAGGCCACCAATTGACAATCAAAGACCATTAAATCTGAGATAAATGTAGCAATCAATTGATTTCTTGCAAATGACGTTGAGAATTTCAAAATTCAAATTTACAAGAGTACAAAATTAAATTCATGACATACAAGTAACTTGAAACAAACTCATTCTTCCCATTCAAGCCATTCAACATCCACCGAAGAGCAGGACGAAAATAGAAGTCACGGATTAGAAAGAAGTGAAGCTTTATTTTAAGGTATGTTGACAGTTTTACATACTTCACCTACTATATTTTGTATTGTTTCTTTCATGTTAATTCATTCTCAATTTTCAATTCTTTTCCATGTATTTATCCTTAGTTTTGTTGTCTTCTATATTACATTCTTACGTTTTTACCAAGTTCACATGCAAAAGTCACAGAGCATAAAGAAGTGAAGCTTCATTTCAAGGTATGTTGACAATTTTACATACTTCACCTACTATATTTTGTATTGTTTCTTTCATGTTACTTTCATTTTCAGTTTTTTATTATTTTCCATGTATCTATCCTTAGTTTTGTTGCCTTTTATATTACATTCTAACATTTTTACCACCTTCACATCCTTTTTTGTTTTGTTAACTGTACATTTTGATGTGCACTTGATGTGGAAAGAAGGATCAGTCTTTATTTATGTGCATTTTATTTTGTTAACTTTACTGGTCTTAATGTTTAGATTAATCAGTAGAATACAACTTGTTTTGGGTATGTACTTGTCTAGATGGCAATGTTTGCTTATTACCTCTCGTTTGTGGCTTAGGTGGCCAACCTCATAAACCTAGAAAGTGGTAACATGTATTGTTTTTTCATTGGGTTTACTTTGAATCATATTTCATTGTGATTTTGTATTGAATGACCTAGAAGACTGTCATTTAATTCTCTATAGTACCCTTCTTGTTCACTTCATTTCCACTTTCCAATCCTTGATCCTATTGTTGTTGCCCTTTTGGAGCTCATTAGGTGATAAACACTGAAAAATAATTATGTATTGTTAAAAAGTAATCGCCCATTTCCTTCAACTTAGTCACTGTCAACTTCATTTCTTTTGAATCTTCTTCAATGTCTATCATTATTGACCTCCAACCCACAACAACTATTCATGATCCAATGCAGAGAATGGAAATGGATAAGTGAATATGATCCAATCCAGAGAACGGAAATGGACAACTGAACATGATCCAATTCAGAGAGTGGAAATGGACTCAGCTTAGTGCTGACATAAGTAACCCAAATCAACGCTACCAAGTTATCAATAATTATGAATATGATAGGGATAACTATTACAAGGCCCATTGCAAACTTACTACTCTAGGTCTTCTTGCAACCTACTCTGCAAGTGATGCAGATGAAGATATCATAGCATATATTTGTGAATCTTGTCATGCACCACACAGACTGATTCCCCACACATAATGCCTAGTAGAGATCCCATATCCATGAATTCGAGCACAACATGAATGGCTTGCAAGCAATTCTCATATTATTGATGATTTCTTTGTCAGTCCATATCCCTGTGATGATCTTGTCTTTCGAGCCACACCTTGTTTCTATTCTAAATTGTTCAACATCATTCTTGAATCATGGCAGTATCTCGATGAATACTTCTTAGAAAACTATGGTCTGCATCTCAGACAATGCTCAAAAACTATTTCCCCATAGCAGACCCTTAAAATAGTGGTGACCAACTATATCCCATCTTGGGTTTTCACCAAGGTAAATATTAAAAGTCAAACAACTTTCTTTCCTAGTACACCTTGTTGTGTGTACACTCAAAAAATCACGTGGAAAGAACCTAGACCAGCAACACCACCTCATATAGTTGACCTAGAAGGTTTCAACCATGAATCCTACCAGTTTAATCATTACATTTTTACAAGTGTTATTGTTTATCATCATGTTGTATTGTCTACACCTTACACTTGAAGGGAATCATACTCCTATGCTCAAACACCACGGTCATATTACATTATATCATGCTACATTCTAAAAACAACAACAAAGTTCATGATTCCAACATCATTGTTAGTATTGATCAACAATCATCATGCCACCTACTACCATGGAACCGATTGGTAAACCATTTTAAATTGACACACTTTAGAGTGTAGTGCTTTTAATTCTATTAACAATTTATCATATAAATTCTATATGCAATAATGTTGTTATTCTTTGCAGATGATGAGGTCACGTCGCAAGGGGCCTCAACCAAAAAAGAGAGCATCAACCAAGTTGCCTGGCCACAAAGAGGTGCCAAATTCCCAACAGACCCTGAAACCCCACCTCCCATTGTCACAAATCTGCATGTTGTTGGAAGCAATGCAGAGCATGCTAAAAGAAACTCACCTCCTCTTGCAGTGACAGTGGATGATAATTTAGCACCGACAACACCACATAAAGTGGCAGAGCCACAAAATTTGTGGTCAGCATCCGCTATGGAAGGGGCACTACATGATATTGAGGAAAACAACATGTCCATACGGGCAACGTCCAATAAATGGGGAATTCCAACAACCACAATATCAAAATGGTTGGGTGGTCTCACAACAACATCCAAGAAAGGTCCCCCAACCATCCTCACCCCGGAAGAAGAAGAGAAAATTATAGAGTGGTGCCAAGAGATGGCTAATGTAGGTCATGGGCTGGAAATTGTAAACTCGAGGGCAGTTGTGGCTTAGGTATGCGAGAACAGACCCAACTCTTTCAAGGATGACATGCCTAGGAAGTCTTGGTGGTCAGGGTTTAAGGCCCTCCATCCAGAATTGACACCGCGAACAATAGAAGACCTCGACAAAGATAGGGCAGTCAATCTACGACCAGTTGTTATACGTGCTTTCTATGACATTTTGTCAAAACCATATGATGCAAATTCATATGGACTTGCTCGCATTTAGAATTGTGACGAAACATGTCTGCAAGCGGGAAAAAATGGGGCTATGAGGGTGCTAGCTAGAAGAGGAATATGGAATGTTCCATACATCATTCCCAAGAGTCGTGAATGGATCATCATTCTCTATTGTGTTAATGTTGCTGGTCAAAGCATTATGGGCTTCTACTTATTCAAAGGGAAGAAGCACTTGCAGAATTACATAGAAAAATGTGAACGAGGTATTTGCATGGAAGCCCAACCACATGTGTGGATGACTAAGGAGCTATTCATTAATTGGTTGCACCACGTCGCTCACTCTGTGTCGAGGGGTGTTTCACCAACAAACATGCACTTGCTCATTTTTCATGACCATGGGAGCCATGTTGCAATTACAACAATCCAAGAGGCACGCATATTAGGCATTGACTTGCTAACATTGCCAACCCACACCTTATAGAAACTACAACCGTTGGATGTGAGTGTTTTCTCTCCTTTCAAAACATACTTCAAATCAGAATGAGCAACTTGGTTGGAAAAGTATCAAAATATTGAAATTAGGCGGGAAGAACTTGCAGAAATAGGCAGCAAGTCTTTGACACAGGCTTTGAGTGTTTCTAACGTTGTTGTGGGATTCAAAAGGACCCGGATATAGCCCCTAAATCCACATGCACTCATAGACGACATGCATCCTAGAAAAACATTTCAAATTAACGTTGGGGAAGATGCATGTGCAATTTATAACATGCTTAGCCTCACAGGAGTTGTTGTGTCAAGTGAAGATGTTGCAGAAAACGTAGCTCATATCCGTCAAAGTAAGAAAAATTCACAAGTGGACTGTAATCAGACAGATCAAAATAAAATGGAAACTATTGATAATAATGTAGACAAGACTCTTGGTCTTCCATGTGATCGAATACCTATGTCATGGGTGGTAAAGGGGCTATGAATCTAGGTGTCGACTTGCAAGGTGAAGATGGAGAAGGAAGTTTCACTTTCCCAACACCACCCGCCACTATCACGAAGGAAGTTGTGCATTACTATGTTGATTGTGGGATATCATACAGTGGGATAAATGTAGATTTCATACAAGCAACATATGAAGTTGATGGTGTTGAAGATGAAAGCCTAATATCACGAGCGAGCGAGACACCAAGTTCTTAGCAGCAATTTGCATTGAGCAAATTCTTAAAGTTGCTTGTTCACGTTGTCAACCCAAAACATGGTTGGGGGGCTGATCAGGGGATCCACTTGAGCCAACAATCCCAATTATTAACCTTTGATGATTACATGAAGGAGTTGATGGCGTGAGACTTGAGGAAGAAAGAAATAGAGGAAGACAAAGAAAGAAAGAAAGAAAGAAAGAGCATATCAGAGTAAATAATGTTGCACGTCTTTTGGTAAAGGAAAAGGAGGACAAGGAGAGAAAAGAAAAGGAAATTATGCGTAAGGAAAAGGAAAGGCTAAAAGAAGAGGAGAAGAAGGAAAATGAGGAAAGATAAAAGTGAGAGAAGGAAGCCAAGAAACACAAGGCAGAGGAAAGGATGATTGCAAAGAAAAGCAAGGATTTGGCTAGAAAGAAGATGTTAATCATCCACTGCCTTGTCGCAAGGGCATGTCATTTTGCGGGAGATTATCAACGTAAAAATCCCCAAATTTTCTACAGGTTATAATTGTTCACCTTCTTCACCGCCTCTCACTTTTCCTACTATGCATGACTACCGTGCAAGGATCCCACAATTTGCTGCCATCGTTGGATATGGCAGCATAATTCAAAGTACAGTTGGTATCATTCAAAAAATTACAGGGGACGAGAACATGGTTCCCCTTCAAGCCTCAAGGGCAGCGCCCACCTCTCTAACAACTTATTTTCCTATTTGGTTTAACTGACTTATGGATGGTTTTGTTTTTAGAATCACAACACCAAAACCTATATGTTCACGCATACTTTTTTACAGGCAGTATGCTCATTTTGCACAACTAATTGAATAAGCAAACTACAAGATGTAATATGATGATTGAGACAAGATGTCAACACCTTTATTGGTTTTGAAGCAATTTGTTTGGACTTTGCATATTGTTGAAGGAATTTGTTTTCAATTTACATATTAATGAAGGAATGTGTTTTCAATTGTCAGTACTAGTATTCTTGCATCATCAAGACGTGTTGTTGATGCAAGAAGTCTACTATTCCTAATTATAAAAGGAAAATGTTTTCCATCGTCAATCCTACTAATCTTGCATCAATAAGATGTCTTGATGATGCAAGAAGTCTAGTAATCCTAATTGAAAAAGGAATATGTTTTCAATTTACATATTATTGAAGGAATGTGTTTTGAATTTACATATTAATGAAGGAATGTGTTCTCAATTGTCAATACTAGTATTCTTGTTGATGCATGAAGTCTACTATTCCTAACTGTAAAAGGAATATATTTTCCATCGTTAATACTACTAATCTTGCATCAACAAGATGCCTTGATGATGCAAGAAGTCTAGTATTCCTGATTGAAAAAGAAATGTGTTTTCAATTTACATATTATTGAAGGAACGTGTTTTCAATTTTCATATTAATGAAGGAATGTGTTTTTAATTGTCAGTACTAATATTCTTACATCATCAAGATGTCTTGCTGATGCAAGAAGTCTACTATTCCTAATTGTTAAAGGAATGTGTTTTCCATTGTCAACACTACTAATCTTGGATCAACAAGATGCCTTGATGATGCAAGAAGTCTAGTATTCCTAATTGAAAAAGGAAAGTGTTTTCAATTTTGAATACTAGTGTTCTTGCATCATCAAGGTGTCTTGATGATGCATTAAGACTAGTATGCATAATTTTAAAAGGATTGTGTTTCCAATTTACGTATTTAGGGGAGAGGAGCCATAAAGTGTGCACCCTATCTACATGATAAGTGCGGTTTCTTGCTGAGTTGGAAACCCCAAATCAAAATTTCTTGTGATGACTCATCCATATTCCACATCATTGGAATCCTTTCCTCCAACCCCCTTTTTGTGCCTCGATCGGGGTGTGCACGGGCCCCCACCAAAAACTCTTCTCCCTTTTGTCCATAATGGACAGAGTGGCCTCGTGGCATTCATCCACATGGCCACCGAATCCACTATTAGTACCGCTTTATCTCAACATCGACATCTTACACTACAACATCCCACCGCATTAATATGTGTCACCTATCCTTAATTCCACCTCCCTGGTTACATTAATTGAAGCATATACCATTTACTATGTATGCCTCCTCGCAGATGAGGCCATCTTTGACTCCTTTCTATCTCACCCATTGTGGAGTGTTCAATCTATTTGGGACCGAAATGTAAGTGCAACAACACAGTGCACCTTCTCCATTCATGGTCAATTCGACGAGGACAATATACCATTTGAAGACCTTAATACTCGTTAATTGAGTTGCATAGTCCATTCAATATGAATGTAACAGTGCAACATAGTTCACGAATATAAAGGTTTCAAATAGTAGCATGTCCTCATTGAGGTTTAGAAATATAATTGAATGTTAAAGTGAAATGAATTAAAATAAAAACATGTATGGCCATGTCATATGATCATGTGGATTTTCTTAACATCATGACCCAATCATCGCATTGCATGTCAGATATTTTATTGGTGACATTTGAAGTTAGGATGTGCACGCCCC
>MU225767.1:432051-448443 GCA_018584345.1 Thuja plicata
ATATATATGATTAAAATGACAATGTTCCCTATTTTTGTCACATATATTTCAATAATTATTGTGGATAATATAGCATTCATAAGCCTGTAATGAACTATGGAAATCACTACAAGGAAATCATGAAAACAAGTTATGCACACACATTAGAAGAGAACAGACGAAAACCCTCGACAAAAAGGAATGATTATACTCGAAATATTTAGCAGAGAAATGGCTAAGCCCTATAAATAAGTTAGCCAAATGATTCAAACTAAAAATACAGTGTTATAAAGAAATATAACATCTTCTCATGATTAAAATGACAATGTTCCCTATTTCTGTCACATATATTCCAATAATTAACAGAAACCCTCGACACCCAAAAATGATTATACTCAAAATATTTAATAGAGAAATGATTAAGCCCTAGAAATAAGTCAGCCAAATGATTCAAAATAAAAAAATAAATTGTATTAAATATAAATACAACATCTTCTTGATAGAAGTAATCTCCAATGGTGTGCTTGCACAATACCACAAGACATGAGTTCTCTTATCCTAGTCCAATTAGGATCTTATTCTTCTCTATAGGACCACTCTAGCCTCTAGGAATTGAGCCTAAGACTCTCCATAACTCTTCTCTAAGAGTTCAACTATTGTGCTTCACCTTGAAGGACTTCCACCATCAATTTTGTCGCACCATGCTCCAAGTTGGTTCCAAGGCTTTCAAAGCCAAATCCTTGAAATCAACACCACACATTCCACAAGGGTCTTGTATATTCTTTGAATTTTCATTCCACATCCAGTCAATCAAAATTCCATAGGTTTCTCACCCCAAGACAATCGAGTTTCAAATTCACACCCAAATTCCCTATTAGGCCTAAAACACCTATTAGCCCTATTCAGTGAGTTTTTCAAGATTTTCTCTAAAAACTTGCACACAACCCCCAAAACCAATTTAATATATGGATACCGTTTATGGAGACCTAAAATATTTTCAAGCTCTAGGGTTCCCAACCTATCCGTACATCACTTTCCTAGAAAGAAGGGATTTTAGGCCTATTTTGGCTCTTTACTAGCAGCTCTCTGATTTCTCCTCAAAACTCAATCCAGATGTATTAGTTGGGATCTGATCTCAACACTAGGGACCTATGAGAATCTAATAACACTGAATCCACTCTTGGTTCATTTCTCCCTTACATACCCTTGTCTCTTCAAATGGATTTATCCCTACCATACCTCTAACCAGACTGTCCTAGCTCGCCTAGGACATGGCTTTAAAAATAGTTAAAAACCTCTCCTTACTTCCTACATCTATATACACTATGTATAGTGTCTCCCCTAAGAATTTCATTCAACCTTTTGTGTTTTTCACGGTTGAATTTCATGGGGGAGCCATGAAAGCAAAACCTAACTGAAAGAGACCAGTAGACTACCTAATAGAAGTTCCTACAGCTAAAAGATAAAATCTTGAAATGATTAACTCTCTATATGAAAAAGTCTTAGAACAATCCCTAAAACATGAATCCATAGTTATATCTCAAGATTCAATCCATTCAAACACCAAAAACTTGCAAAGTAGTCGACTGTAGAGTGTTTTCACACAAGCTTGCTTTCTTGCTCTGCAAAAGTTTCATACATTCACTCTACCTCAGGAAATGAGCCATAAATTTTCTAAAGATTCCTTGTCCACCATTTTATGCCATTTTTAATCAATTCCATCTCCTATATTTTAGGGGATCTAATGTTGTCGAGTTGCATGCAACATTTGCAAAAAGTTGCAAATGTTGTCATGACAACTTCTAGCATCTTTTGCATTTATTATGCAAGCTACAAACTAGGTCCTCTAACCCCTTTAGTTTGATGAAATAACCTCATTAATGACTCATGAAGCATATTTTACACCTAACATGGGTCTAGGACACAATTAGGACCCATTTCCCAACTTTAGACCAAACTAGGACTAAATTACTAAAAGCAACTAACAAAGACTAATAGTGAACTTAGCACTAACACTAATTCACCGTGTCACACACATGACCTTCTAAGGCCTTAAGAAAACACACTCTCTGACTTGGCTAAGGTCAGATACAAGTCAAACATTGAGGGCTTTGAGGATTTCCTAGGTGCTCTTGCACCATCCTCCCCTAAACAAAAGACTTCAATCTATCCTTGGATTGAAAAAGTTGAGATCCACCCCCAACATCATAAACTCAGGTTCCTTGATCCATACTGCATCTGCATCAGTTTGTCCTTGCCACTTTAACAAGTATTATTTATACTCCTTCTTTCTGTTCTTCTTGTAGACTCTAGAATCTAGAATTGTCTCTACTTGCTTGGTTGGTGTAGATGGTAAATGTAGGTCTTCAACTTCTTGTATGAATTCATGTAGACTCTGATCAGAATCAGAGATTGGGCCTTTGTACAGTACCAATTCTATAAAATTAATTACTGGAGATAAGCCCAAACCCTCTGGAAGTTCCACCTTATAGGAATTGGATCCATACTTGGCCAATATGACACATGGACCAATCCTTCTCATCTGAATTTTGTGAGGTGTTCCTTTCTGAAGTCTTGCCTTGTTGAGGTGAACCATGATGATATCCCCAACATTGAATTGGACATATTTTCTTCTTTAATCCAGTTTAGACTTGATCTTCTCTCTATTGTCAATGAGTGTCTTCCGGACTATCTCATAAACCTCTTGCATTGAATGGGCAAAATCATCAGCATAACCACTCCCTTTCGCTCCTTCCTTCAGATCTTTGAGCTCATAAATGCTTCTTGGATGAATGCCATAGAAAATTTCAAAAGAACTCTTCCCTATGGTCCTATTCACTGTATCATTGTAAGCATACTCTGCTTGTTCAATGAGTTGGTCCCAAAGCTGACCATACTCTTTTGTCAAACATCATAGTAGACTTCCAAGGCTCCTATTTACTACCTATTTTTGACCATCTGACTGAGGATGGTAGGCAGATCCAAATGATAAGTTGGTGCCCAACTTCTTCCAAAGATTCCTCCAAAAATGACTCATAAAATTGGTGCCTCTGTCAGACACAATACTCAATGGTAGGCCATGAATCCTAACAACCTCCTTGAAGAATAAAGAAGCTATTTGACTGGCATCTCTTTTGTCTTGTATGGCACAAAGTGAGCCATCTTACTGAATCTGTCTACAATCACATAGACATTGTCCATCCCTTGTCTTGTTTTGGGAAAACCTACCACCAAATCCATACTTAGACATTCCCATGGTCTGGTTGGAATGGGAAAAGGTTGATATAGGCCTGCATTTGTAGATGTTCCTTTGGCCTTTTGACAGATAACACAACCTTCAACATATCTCTTTACATACAATTTCATCTTGGGCCAAAAATAGAATCTTTGGACTAACTCTTGGGTTTTGTTAACCCCAAAATGGCCACTAAGTGCACCATTGTGTTTCTCTTGTATGAGATTCACTCTAATAGACCCCCTAGGGACACATAGTTGAATGCCTTTAAACAATAGATCAGACTATAAAGTGTATTAAGATTATTGATTATGAAAGTGGTTTTATACTCTTTACATACCTTGCGTATGTTTGGAAAGTCCTCATCTTCAGCATATAGGTCCTTGAAGTTATCAATTCCCATCTGCAATTGAATCTCCTGAATGGCCAATTCTCTTCTTCTCAAAGCATCTACAACTTTATTCTGTAACCATTTCTTGTGTTTGATGTTGAATATGTATTCTTGTAGGTATTCAACCCACTTCATATTCTTATGACTCAATTTGTCTTGTGAGTTCAAGAAGCTCAAGGCTTAGTTGTCAGAATAAAAAATAAAATCCTTTGGAAATAGGTAATGCCTCTATTTTCTAAATGACTAGACCAGAGCATACATCTCAAGATAATAAGACAAATACTTCTTCTTAGCTTCACTCAAATTCTCTGAATGGAAGGCCACTAGTCTTCCCTCCCAACTTAGGACAGCTCCAATTGCCACAGTGCTGGCATCACACTCCAATGTGAACAATTTTCAAAGCTTGGCAACACCAAAATTGGTTGGGTTGCAATCTTGTTTTTCAATAACTCAAAACCATTGTTAGCTTGCTCATTGCAAACAAACTTAGTTTTCATGCCTCCTTTAATTGTATCTAACATAGAAGCACATATTGCACTAAACTATTTAATAAACTTTCTATAGTATTGTGAAAGACCATGAAAGCTCCTTACCTTAGTGCTTGTCCTTGGAGTAGGTTAGTTAATGATGGCCTCAACCTTGCTTGGTTCCATTTTAAAGTTACCCTGTGATAGCAAAAAACCAAGGTACACCAACTCTGTCTTGATGAATTCACACTTTTCTAAGTTAATCATCAAATTCTCCTTGTGCAACTTCTTAATGACCAATTCCAAGTGCTTAAGGTGTTCTTCTCCTATTTTATTAAAGATGAGTATATCATCTAAGTACACCACTACAAACTTCCCAATGTAGTCTTTAAGTACCTCATTCATCAACCTCATGAAGGTTGATGGAGCATTTGATAGGCCAAATGGCATGATAAGCTATTCATACAGTCCTTCGGTATTTTTGAAGGTTGTCTTCCACTCATCCCCTTCATTCACCCTAATATGATGGTAGCCACTCTTTAGGTCTATCTTGGTAAAGTATCTTGTACCTCCTAGATAGTCCATTAGGTCTTCTATCCTAGGGATAGGGAACCTATACCTAATGGTAATCCTATTGATTTCTCTAGAGTTTATACATAGCCTCCAAGTTCCTCCCTTTTTAGGTGCTAGGACTGTGAGTACGACACAAGGGATAATGTTCTTTCTTATAAGTCCTTGCTCTAATAGTTCTTGGACTTGTCTAGCAATCTCCTCATTCTGTTGGGGAGTCATTTTATAGGCTTCCTTTTTGGGTAGGGTAGCTCCTGGTATTAGGTCTATCTTATGGATTATAGACCTCTTAGTGGGTAAGGTTGGTGGTTTTCCATCCCTCACTATACCTTCATACCTCTGCAACATCTCTTGGACTTTTTTTGGTAGCTCTGTCCTCTTCTCTGTCTTGTTTGCAACATCCTTTGGCTTCAACACCAGTGCAAAGACAACTCCTTCCCCATCTTCCAAAGCCTCTAGAAACTCTTTCTCACCCACCATAAGGACATTAGGACCAGTAGGCTTCAACTTTTTATCCTCCAATAGTGACTGGATCTTAAAAGTTACATTGTCCTTCTTGAATGTATAAGAGTTCTTCACTCCATCATGCATGGCCTTCCTATCATATTGCCATGGTCTACCTAGGAGAAATTGACATGCATCCATAGGTAAGACATCAAAAAAAACTTTATCCTTATATCTCCCAATGGATAATTCCACCCAAGCTTGTTCATTTACTAGGAAATGATGTCCTTTGTTTAGCCAAGTGACCTTATAGGGACTGGTGTGGGGTATCCTTGTCATTTTTAGCTTGCTAACTGCCTCCTCTAACACTATATATTCAGTTGATCCTGAGTCTATGATGACTCTACATACTTTGCCCATCATTTTGCACTTGACTCTGAATAATGATCTCCTTTAACAGAGTTCTTCTTTCACTGGCTCCTTGATTAGAATTCTCCTCATCATGAGGTTATCTCCCTCTTCTGAATCCAATGTCACTTTAGGTTTCTTGTTCCCACTTGTCTCTTCATGAACATAGTTGACTCTTTTCTCACCTCCTTGAGAGGTACTTCATTTCTCTGGACACCTATATGTACGATGTCCTAACTGGTTACAGTGATAACATTTCATGTTAGAAAAATAATTACCTCTCCCTTGGCTATTTCATCTTCCTCTATTGTTAGAGTTCCTTCCTCTAGTTGACCCTCCTCTATTGAAGGTTCCTTCTTTTTGTTCAGTGATCTTATTCTCTGACTATCCTTTAGATTTAGAGCTTCTTCCTCCATAACCATTTCATTTTCCTCTAGCATCTCTTCCTCTACCTCTTCCTCTTGAAGTATTGGAATCTTGTTTCTTCTTCAACTTATCCTCCACCTTGATAGCAATTTGTTGGCATTTCTGAACTATATCAGGATTCAAAAGAGTCATCTCATATTGAATGATCCATTTGAGGCCATTAAGATACCTTGAAACTTTCACTTTCTCATCTCCTGCTATTCTTGACCTCATACAAAGTCTTTGCAACTCTTCAGTGTAGGAGTTAACATCTAGGTCCTTCTACCTTAGACCTTGTCTTCTCTTATGCAACTAGATTTCATAATCCTCAGGGTTGTAAGCTTCTCTTACTTTTTCTACCATAGCTCTCCATGAAGCAATGGTCTTATTCCCTTCCTTCTCTCTCTCATCTTGGATGAATTTCCACCAAGTGAGCATAGATCCTCTAAACCTAGCCTTTGCAACCTTCACCTTTTGAGCCTCATTGATGCCATCACACTCAAAATGGTTTTCTAGGCCCTCTATCCAATCAAGGACTACTTCTGGTTCCATTTTTCCACTGAAAAATGGGAACTCCTTCCAATGCTTTTCCACTCATAGCTTTTAGAGATTTCAAGAATGGTTCTTGGTCACTGACAGGGTTAGCTTTAGGGACTTCATCTTCTATGCCAAGGTATTTTCCTTTCCCTTCAACCTTATCTAACATTCCATATGCCTTCACATCAACTTCATCAACTTTTTTCTCAAGTTGATCCAACATATCTTGGAGTATCCTATTCTCCACTTCTTTTTCATCCATGTTTTTGGCTAGTTCAACATTTTTCACCATTGTTGACTCTCCAATGGATTCTTTAGGTTGATACATTAACCACAAGCCTAATCAAACAAGCTATGATACCAATCTGATAGAAGTAATCTCCAATGGTGTGCTTGCACAATACCACAAGACAGGAGTTCTCTTATCCTAGTCCAATTAGGATCCTATTATTTTCTATAGGACCACTCTAGCCTCTAGGCACTGAGCCTAAGACTCTCCCTAAATATTCTCTAAGATTTCAACTATTGTGCTTCACCTTGAAGGACTTCCACCATGAATTTTGTCTCACCATGCTCCAAGTTGGCTCCAAGTCTTTAAATGCCAAATCCTTGAAATAAACACCACACATGCCACAAGGGTCTTTTATATGCTTTTAATTCTCAGTATACATCCACTCAATCCAAATTTCATAGGTTTTTCACCCCAAGACAATCGAGTTTAAAATTCACACCCAAATTCCCTATTAGGCCTAAAACACCTATTAGCCCTATTCAGTGAGTTTTTTAAGATTTTAATTGAAAAATTGCACACAACCCCCAAAACCAATATAGGATCTCAATACCCTTTATGGAGACCTAAAATATTTTCAAGGTCTAGGGTTCCCAACCTGTCCGTACATCACTATCCTAGAAAGTACGACTTTTAGGCATGTTTTGGCTCTTTACTAGCAACTCTCTAATTTCTCCTCAAAACTCAATCCAGATGGATTGGTTGGGCTCCCAGCTCAATGATAGGGACCTATGAGACTCTAATAACACTGACTCCACTCTTTTTTCAATTCTCCCTTACATACCCTTGTCTCTGCAAATGGATTTATCCCTACCATACCTCTAACCGGACTGTCCTAGGTTGCCTAGGGCATGGATTTAAAAATAGTTAAACACCTCTCCTAACTTCCTACCTCTATATACACTATTTAGAGTGGCTCCCCTAATCATTTAATTTAAAGTTTTGTGTTTTCCATGGTTGAATTTCATGTGGGAGCCATGAAAGAAAAAACTGACTGAAAGAGACCAACAGACTACCTAAATAGAAGATATTTTCCTATAGCCAAAAGATCAACTCAAAATGATTAACTCTCTAAATGAAAAAGTCTTAGAACAATCCCTAAAACATGAATCTACAATTATATCTCAAGATTCAATCCATTCAAACACCAAAAACTTGCAAAGTAGTAGACTGTAGACTATTTTCACACAAGCTTTCTTTCTTGCTCTCCAAAAGTTTCATACATTCACTCTACCTCAGGAAATGAGCCATAAAGTTTCTAAATATGCCTTGTCCACCATTTTACACCATTTTTAATCAATTCCATCTCCTATATTTGAGGGGATCTAATGTTTTCAAGTTTCATGCAACATTTGCAAAAAGTTTCAAATGTTGTCATGACAACTTTTAGCATCTTTTGCATTTATCATGCAAGCTACAAACTAGGGCCTCTAACCCATTTATTTCAATGAACTAACCTCTTTAATGACTCATGAAGCATATTTTACACCCAACATGGGTCTAGGACACAATTAGGACCCATTTCCCAACTTTAGACCAAACTAGGACTAAACTACTAAAAGCAACTAACAAAGACTAATAGTGAACTTAGCACTAACACTAATTCACCTAGTAACACACATGACCTTGTAAGGCCTTAAGAAAAAAAACTCTCTGACTTGGCTAAGGTAAGATACAAGCCAAAAATTGAAGGATTTTAGGATTTCCTAGGTGCTCCTGCACCACATCTCATGATTAAAATGACATTGTTTCTTATTTTTGTGACATATATTGCAATTATACAACATCTTCTCATAACCCTAAAATGACAATGTTCCTTATGTGTGTGTGTGTGTGTGTGTGTGTGTGTGTGATCAAAACAACTATGTTCCCTATTTCTATCACATATATTGCAATAATTACAGTGGATAATGTAGCATTCATAAGCCTCTAATGAACTACGGAAATCACCGCAAGGAAATCAGGAAAACAAGTTATGCATTGCAAGGAAATCATGAGAACAAATTATGCACATGCATTATAAGAGAACATACAAGAACCCTCGACACCTAGAAATAATTAAACTCAAAATATTTGATAGATAAATGATTAAGCCCTAGAAATAAGTCATCCAAATGATTTAAACTACAAATACATTATATTAAAAGGAATTATAACATTTTTTTCATGATTAAATCGACAATGTTCCCTAATTCTGTCACATATTTTGCAATAATTACATGAAAACCAGTTATGTACATGCTTTCAAAAATAAGCATCTAGTGAAATAATTTCTACTTGATATTAGAACATAACCTAAAGTAGAGAAGATGTGCAAAGATGACCACCGTGAGCTGAGAGGAGGCGCAGAGAGAATAGAAGGCGTCAGAATGGAGAAAACAAATAGACTCCACATGGTTTTAGGTTATTCGATGCGCACTTAATGGGAAACCCAACGCCAGTTACGTGGCACCACTTGGATAGAAGTGGTGTCAATGTAATTGGTTATGGGTCATCGACAGGTTATAATAACATGTTCACACAAATAATTCAAGTGTTAGGGTGATTAAAAGGGGTCATCAACAGGTTGTAATAAAATGTTCACACAAACAATTCAAGTGTTAGGGTGATTAGAAGGGGTCATCGACAGGTTAGAATAACATGTTGACACAAAAAATTAAAGTGTTAGAGTGATTATTTTATAATCATCCCTAGATAGACCAATGTAAAAAAGATATTGGTCATGGGTAAAATAGCGATCGGTTATTGGATCTAAACCGATTATGTTTCAAACATTTTAATGTCACGTATTGGGGGGTTTGGGGGCGGGTACTGGGCGCCACTTTTGAAATGACACTTTTTGACCACTTTGCGGTCGACAATCTCTATAGAGAGATCGACGAATACCCAAGATCAACGAATACCCAAAAGCCGAAACCTTAGCTTTAAGCTCTCGACTCACCTATGGAGACACATTGAAAAAATTGAGGAAATCCACTTTACGATTTAGGAGTTCTAGGTGCACAAAGTTAGCCTGGGTGGCTACTGGGTCCTTTCCCCTAATGGTGATCTTTGGTATTTTTTAATTTTAGTGGATCTGTGAAATTGTTTTGGTGACTATTGCATTTGGACGGGTGTTAAAGGTTATAACATGATAATCTTGTTCTATTTTTGTTGGAAATCGTGTATTTGGATTTAAAAGTTTTTGTGGAATTTGAGACTGGTTTGTGCCTCAAAAATTTTTGGTGTTCCTACGCGATTTGTATTAGGGTATACATATGATTATTTCTTTTTCATCCATGTGAGGAAGAAGGTCATATGAGTCTGTTCCTATTGATGGTGTTCTAGAACTTGTTGGTGTCCATATAAAGATTGGACAATCTCGATCCTAATGTTGATTTTAAGATTTTTTAATTATGCTCCAGACTATTCTTTTGTAGTTCCTTTGGATTTGATGAAATCTTTGAGTTTTCCTTAGTGATTGTATGATTGGTTATGCCTTTTGATTTTTAGTTTGGAGCATAGAGGATGATTTTCTAGAAGAATTGGTAGGAGATTGGCTCGCAATGGGGGCCAAGGCCCTAAGTAGCTGCCAGGATAATCTATTGTGGAGTTGTAATCAAGATAAAATATAATAAAATAAACTAGGTTGGGTTATACATTAATCAATATAAATGAGATACCTCACCCATAGCCTTGAGTGCTTGTATAGAATAAGGATGAGTTGGAGAAGGCCTGGCCATCCATGAGACATTGATCTTCCAAATCAGCTTTCTTTTCTTCACAAAAGGTTGTAGGTTCCACATGAGTTCCACCTGGGCACCGAGGTCTAGAGTGACTACCAGGGTGACTCGAGAGTAGGAGCTATATAATGAAACTCTCTGGCATGTGTCATAGGATTCCCTCAGTTAGTTTTATGATTTGCCTCTGGCATAGTCTAGTATCTTGTGGTATCCCTTACGGTTCCTATGTTATCTCATTTGTATTCCTTGAGTATCGATTATATCATACTTAGGTTTCTTTTTGTCTCATGTTATGTGTTTAGTATTTTTGAGTTTGCTTGTATGGTGTGAGTCATTGTGTCTATCTCCTAGCTTAGAGGGGTGGGACTTAGGGTTTCACATGGTTGGGTGATAAATATTTTTTGCATCGAGGATTGTGTCTTTGTTCATGAGCTTACTAGATGGATTTTGTATCTTTGTTGTATCTTTTTTTTAGTTTCACGATGAATGATCATTATTTTATCTTGTATCAAATGATGGATTATAACATTAAAAATGTAGACTCTTGTAAATGATGTTAAATATATTGTAAAATTATATACATGATTTATTGAGATGTATCATTCAGAGTTTCATAGTTCAAATATGTACTTGATTGCTAACATTTAATGGATTTATCATATGAATTTATACATTGATAGATGAATGTAGTTAGTAATATTAATTTGGTGTTATAACTTATGGTTCAATTAATTGTTTGCTTATGCGTTGCTTAGTAGTGACGTCAGGGAACTTAATAGGACCTGGTGCTATGATTGTATATGTTTATCTAACATGTTGAATTATTATGATAATTGTAATTGTTAATGTAGTTTAAAAAATTTGTGAGGTTCTCAAAAAATTCATGTTGTCCTCTCGAGTTCCCTAACTACAATTTAAACATTTTTTTGCCCTTCTTCTTATGGGTAGTGTAGCAATGCTATTGTAATTTTGTGAAAGATGGGGTCCCTTTCAAAACCCCTATTTTTTTAATAATAAAATATGTCCTTGTTGTAATAATAATAAAATAGTAATATATTTTATTTGATTTATAATTTTTTTTTTTTTTTTTTTGTATTTCTATTATATATAACATAATGCATTGTCCTATAAACAAAATAATTTCTTATTGTGTTATGAATAACTATATTTATTCATAGTGTACATGATAGATGCATATTAACTTAAATACATATATGTTTGTGCTTATGATTTTATAGATTCAGATAAAGTTTAAAATTAAGATTAATTGGTTTCAAAGTTGATTTGAAATATTTACTATGCATTCAATGAATGCTACAATATAAATGTTTTTTAAAATTCTATTGTATTTTTATGAAGTAATAACAATCAACCCTATATTATTTTTGTGCTATTAGATTGTAATATCCAATAAAACCACAAAATTAGAGTTTGGAGCATAATTAATAGAATATCAAAATAAACATAAGGATCCACATATGTCCAACATATTCAAATGAATATCAACACCAAATTTATAGTTGCATCGTGATAACATTCCCATAGGAGCTCTTCTAGGACATAAACCATATTCTACAAGCATCATAACTCATGCATATGTCCTCGTCTGGACCCATTCCATCAAATTGGAAACATAAGATGGAAGAAATATGGATAATCACTGAATAGATCGAAGAAACCGGGTTGGGTTATACATTAATCAAGATAAATGAGATACCTCACCCATAACCTTGAGTGCTTGTATAGACTAAGGATGGGTTGAAGAAGGCCTGGCCATCCATGACACATTGATCTTCCAAATCACCTTCCTTTTCCTCATGAAAGGTTGTAGGTTCCACATGATTTCCACCTGGGCGCTGAGGTCTAGAGTGACTACCTGGGTAACTCGAGAGTAGGAGCTATGTAATGACACTCTCTGGCATGTGTCTTAGGATTCCCTCGGTTAGTTTTATGGTTTGCCTCTAGTATAGTCTAGTATCTTGTGGTATCCTTTGTGTTTCCTATGTTATCTCATTTGTATTCCTTGAGTATCGATTATATCATAATTAGGTTTCTTTTTGTCTCATGTTATGTGTTTAGTATTTTAGAGTTTTCTTGTATGGTGTGAGTCATGGTGTCTATCTCCTAGCTGAGAGGGGTGGGCCTTAGGGTTTCACACGGCTGGGTGATAAATATTTTTTGCATTGAGGATCGTGTCTTTGTTCATGAGCTTACTAGATGGATGTTGTATCTTCGTTGTATCTTTGTTTTAGTTTCATGATGAATGATCATTATTGTATCTTGTATCAAATGATGGATTCTGACATTACAAATGTAGACTCTTGTAAATGATGTTAAATATATTGTAAAATTATATACATGATTTATTGAGATGTATCATTCAGAGTTTGATAGTTCAAATATGTACTTGATTGTTAACATTTAATGGATTTATCATATGAATTTATACATTGATAGACGAATGTAGTTACTAAGCTTAATTTGGTGTTATAACTTATGGTTCAATTAATTGTTTGCTTATGCATTTCTTAGTAGTGACGTCGAGGGACCTAATAGGACCTGGTGCTATGATTGTATATGTTTATCTAACATGTTGCATCATTATGTTAATTGTAATTGTTAATGTAGTTTAAAAAAATATGCCATGTTCTCAGAAAATTCATGTTGTCCTCTCAAGTTCCCTGACTACAATTTAAACATTTTTTGCCCTTCTTATGAGTAGTATAGCAATGCTATTGCAATTTTGTGAAAGATGGGGTCCCTTTCAAAACCCCTCTTTTTTTAATAATAAAATATGTACTTGTTGTAATAATCTAAAAATATTAATATATTTTATTTGATTTTTAAATTTTTTTATTTTTTTATTTTGTATTTCTATTGTATATAAGATAATGCATTGTCCTATAAACAAAAGAATTTCTTATTGTGTTCTGAATAAATATATTTATTCATAGTGTACATGATAGATGCATATTAACTTAAATACATATATGTTTGTGCTTATGATTTTATAGATTCTAATAAAGTTTAAAATTAAGATTAATCGGTTTCAAAGTTGATTTGAAATATTTACTATGCATTAAAGGAATGCTACAATATCATTTTTTTTTTAAAACTCTATTGTATTTTTATGAAGAAATAATAATCAATCCTATATTATTTTTGTACTATTGGATTGTAATTTTCAAATGAGATAAAATTCTTTATAGGGATTGTATATATTGATTAAGTAAATTCTATCGAAAGTGTAACACCTCATTAGGGAGCCTGATGCTAAACAGTGTGACAAGTTTTTGGTTAAAACACAAACAACATTAATAAATACAATTGAAATATTATGATAACAACTACACATAACAATAATTTAAAAAATGATGGATTACATTATTTACACATAAGTAATAGACATTGAGTACTAGACTATGTACTGTAAGGTTCCCCAACATCATTACTAAGATATGTATGATTATATGACTAATTCAATTAAATAGTAATGAGATAGCATACAAGATCAACATCATAAAACTATATTCATTTTAAACTTCATATGCAATTGATCCAAATCTATAATAAAATAACATATAAGTATATATTTCTAGTCAATCTATCTAACACTAAGCAATAGAATAAAATGAGAAATTGTTACAAGTGTACAGTTACATTTCCATCCATCTCCTTAAGGATTGTATATTACAACATCAATACATATGCTTAGTAATACTTATCATAATTCAATGTAAAATAAGGATCTTCTATTCACATAGGTCATAAAACTACAATGAAGATGCATAAACCATTCCCATATAATCATGAACAAACTCTGAAGCTCGATGGAGAAGAAAGAAAAATACCACCCAACCACGTGGAACCCTGAGGCCCACCCCTCCATTCTAGGAGATAGATACAAGGCACCACACAATACATATCAAAACAAAACAAGAATACAAGCAGTGGCAGGAATACCGCAAAGAAAACTTATAAGCATAACATAAAAGATACACAAGAGATACCGATAGGGATATAATAGGTTAACCACAAGGATAAATGGAAGGGAATCTAAGTAACATGTTGGAGGGTGTCATCACATATCTCCCTACTATCCTAGGTTAGCCTAGAAAAATCTCTCTCTGGACCTCGGCCCCTAGGTGAGAACTCATGTGGAATCGACAATCCTTTTATGAAGACAAGAAAGTCAATTATCCAAATTAGTGCCACATAGTTGTCCAGGCCTTCTCCAACCCATGTATGTTCAACACAAGATACTCATGGCTATGGGAGAGTAAATAGATTTATCTTGATTAATCTGTAATTACTAGCTGCATTCATTTATTAAGTTATCACTTAATTATCTACTCAACAATGCGTTACCTTGGTAGCCACTTAGGGGCCCCACCCTCATTATGAGTCACTCTCCTAATCATTCTCCAAAAAACTCACACCTATGCTCCAAACTTAAAATTGAAAAGAAAAAAATAAACCTAATAACCGCAAAATAATCCTCATAGATCCATCATATCCAATAAAACCACAAAAGTAGAGTTTGGAGCATAATTAATAGAATATCAAAATAAACATAAGGAACCACATATTTCCAACATATTCAAATGAACATCAACACCAAATTTATATTTGCATCATGATAACATTCCCATAGGAGCTCTTCTAGGACATAAACCATATTCTACAAGCATCATAACTCACACATATGTCCTCATTTGGACCCATTCCATTGAATTGGAAACATAAGGTCTCCTTATACTGTCAATTTCACAACTAGGCTCCAAAAGTGCCAACGAATATAAAATGATAAAATTTCCCCAAATAACACAAGAGATCAAAGGATCACAATCGCCACCAAATTGACATTTGAACTTATTCAAATAGTAAGAAAACCAAGAAATAGAAATAGGACCCTCATGTGACCTCAATTACACAATTAGGCCCAAATAAACATATTATAATGAAAATTAACAAATCCATGTAATAGATCGATGGCCATGGAAACATTAAGTTTCTGACATAAAGACTAAGGTAAAAACACCATGATAAACCCCAAGCCTCTGGTATAAATCAAAAAATATTAACACCAAAATCCTAAAGTGAAACATAATAAGATAAAACTAATATCAAAGTCACACATGATGCAGAAAACACATTGATTTTGTAGAGTAAAACTATGAAACACCAAAGAACGTATTACCATAATAATCAAAATAACAATGCAATTTTCTTATAACAAGTAGGAGTGACCATTAAATTGAAATCGTAATGTAGATACTTTAATTCATAATTCTAAAATATTAATATGTATAACTTGAACTTAATTAAATATTGTCAACAAATAATAAACCATAAAATCGACTAATTACGTATCATCAAATGCGTATTGGCATAGATCTTGGAAGGAATTAACAAGTTTCTAGATTGATATTAAATTAATAATAATAAAAAAATAAAAAAAATCAATCTTAAAACATATTTACCTAAATATTGACAATAACTAATAAAACATAGAACCTAATTAGCAAGTTTATAAATTGATATAGGAAAAAAAAGGTTTATAAATTGATATTTAAATTAGTTAATAAAAATAATAATTTATAACTTCATTTTTAGAAACTATTCTCTTAAACCATAGCTAACAAATTTAGAATTGAAAACATTAAAAAGGAAAGGAAAGGAAAGGAAAGGTCCTTTTATAGTCCACTATACCAGCCATATGTTTTTGGGTCTACATATGGTGACAACCATATGGGACTACCTCGTCCTCCTTGCGGGAGGCATCCATTATGCTAAAAATGAGGCGTACATACCCTACCCCCCAGTGGGATTTGAACTTGTGACCTCCCTTTAATTCAATGAAACTTTTAACCAAAATGATACAAAAATTAGAAGGTTTCAAACATTTCAAAATTCTATACGTATAAGGGAATTCTTTCCAAAGA
>MU225768.1:0-11004 GCA_018584345.1 Thuja plicata
CATAAGGCACAACACTTGGTGAAGGTTTTGCAAATGAGGATGCAAGCAGAGTGGGTTTAACCATGGAGGAAACTCTGTAGTTAAGTGCGCTCTAGCTGGAGTGGTACTGGGATGGGTGACCTCCCGGAAAGTCCCAGTGCTTCACCTCTGTGAGCATCACCCAGAGCCAATGAGTGCTAAGTGTTCCATTCATTCTCATGAGAGATGGGTTTATGTAAACCACTACTCATGAATCAAAGGTCAATGATTTTGACTCAAAAAACTACACAGTTGAATCCAAGTAGAATTAAAAAAAAATTAATTGGTGAAAAAAAATTTAAAAAAAAAATTAGCATTGGTCAAAATTTTGACCATTGTACTAAAGATTTCGACAGGATTGCTATGCTTTCCACCAATCAAATGGTCAAAATTTCAACCACTGCCATGCTTTGTTTCTACCAAACATTGGTCAAAATTTCAACCATTCGACTAAAGATTTCGACGGGATTGCTATGCTTTCCACCAATCAAATGGTCAAAATTTCAACCACTGCCATGCTTCGTTTCTACCAAATATTGGTCAAAATTTTGACCATTCGACTAAAGATTTCAATGAGATTGCTATGCTTTCCACCAATCAAATGGTCAAAATTTCAACCACTGCCACGCTTCGTTTCTACCAAACATTGGTCAAAATTTTGACCATTCGACTAAAGATTTCGACAGGATCGCTATGCTTTCCACCAATGAAATGGTCAAAATTTCAACCACTGCCATGTTTCATTTCTACCAAATGTTGGTCAAAATTTTGACCATTGCACTAAAGAGATGGTCAAAATTTCGACCAATGCCACGGCAATTCTTATCATATTAAACAAGAGCTATAGTCAAAATTTTGACCTCTCTTTAGGTCGAAATGGCAACCAATAATAAAAACATCAAAAATTTGACAAAAAAAAATGACAAAAGGTATGGTCGTGAATTCGACCAATTACTGTCAAAATTACGACCAATTTTCATCAAAATTTGAAGTCAAATTTACTAGTGAGTGGCGGGGGTAGCCTTGCTGCTAGAGCTTGATCACTTGAGTCTCCTTCAGGGTTTTTTTGTTCACCCCTTGCATCTATGGTCTCTTCAAACTCTTTCTCCTGATCTTCAGGATTATCTGCATTGTCCACCTTTGTGGAGTCAATATTCTCTGCCTCAGATCTCCCATCCTTAGCAGTATCTGTGAGATCAATATCAATATATCTAGGGTTTTCCCCCTCATTCTACTGCTACTATTGTTGTTCTTCTTTGGCATCATCTACTAGGATATTCTCCTCTGTTGGCTTATCCTCCGAAGGTGGTGAAGGTGTTCGAACTGGATCTATCTATAGTACTACCAGGACCACCTTGCCAAATGTTGCACTGCCCTGGGTGGGCAGAGGAATCTGGAGCATGGTAGCTAAGGTTACGGTTGCTCCCGTAGGTCTGGTTCCCTCAACTGAAGCTGATTTCTCATTTTGTACTTGCCTCTTCTTTGTTTCAGTCTTTGAGACCAAGATTTCTTGGACATCTAGGATGTCCACTTGTTCTGGTTCCTTTTCTCTTTCTATTTGGACTTCCTGCTCTGCTACAAATTATTTTTCTGGGATCTCTCCATCAGTAGGAATTCTTTCTTCTTCTTGGGCGGAAATTTTTTCTACCACTTTCCCTATATCCCCTTGTAAATTTACAGGTTCATCCATCCCAAATAGGTCATCAAAATCATCATGTAGAGGGGAGGTCTCCGGGGGATTCTCTAGTTGATTTTCTGGCTTAGGGAGTTTGGGATAATCTGCACCTTGGGGGAGTGCGGTATCCCAAGGTCTATTTCTACCTTTGGTTGAGGAACCTTTGTCTTTTTCTTTTTCCTCCTTGTTACCAATGGAAGCCCAGCATCCAACATGGATGCACGCTCCTCCTCCGCTCATGTCCCTGTTACCCGAACCATAAGTTATACAAGTGAGGGGGAGCCAGAAGGCAGGGAAGGCTCTGTTATAGTAACTGGGATGCCTAGCTGGGTGCTTCAGGCTTCCTTCATCTGGTGGGACACTTCCAGCTGAAGGTGCAATTGTTCTGCAATGGGAACTGTGGATGGAATCTGTGGCGGGGTCCCAACTTTTCATTTTCCTCTATCCTTGCCCTGCGTAGAGGTTCTGGCCCCAGAAGTGGATCCCTGCAAAAATGGGCCAACTCTTCGAGTAATTTTTGGACATACCTTCTAAAAATACGTATGGTTGCATTTAATCACATCATTGGTGATGTCCTCGATTGTTGGGCCTTCTGGGGTGTCCCAGTCCACAGGAGGAAGAGCCATTTTGTCTACTCCATGTGCCTTGTACTGTGGGTCTTTTGTGGACTCGGCATCCAAAAATTCCTTAGGAAAGTTTTGAATCTTGAGGTGCTTTATCATGCCTTGCGTCATTCTGACGAAATGTTGATTCTGGACTTCAAAATTGTCCTGGCAGTCTGCCCAAAAATCTTCAATGTGAGGCTTGTGGGCATCATACACCCGGGCAATACCGACGCTATCTTATCTAATGGATCAAAATTATTCTGGTCCAAGTAAAACTATGCCAGCCCCAAACACTTTAGTTCACTGTCAGCCTCTTTTTCTACTGCGAAGCTGCAAGTATAGTTCCTGCATGTTATTGGGAATGGAATGTCGGTGACATTCTTTAATGCAAAGAATAAATACAGCTCTAGAATCTATCTATAGTATTCCAAATAAATTATCCTATCCCCACAATGTTTGGGCAATAGGTAGGGTTTCCTGGAGAAGTCGGTCACCTGAATATAGAAGTGTTGTTTAAATTGAATATATTAGTGGCCATAAGTGTTGACCAATGTCATTGATTCTTTTGAAATTTGGTATCCAGCATCCCAAGTGGGTGTAATAATATTATAGTAAACAAAGGCATTGTTTACTCTGCAGAAGCTGGGGAAACTAGCCTCTCATTGAATTTGTGGGAAATAGTCCCACGGAGCATTTTGGCCCTTGCCAATCTCGAGCTTGCTGTTAGTGAGTAATCCCCAAGTTATGGGGCATTGTTGCACCAGTGCCCATAAGAAATATGAAGTCATGTAAAATTTGGAGGACCGAGTGACCTTGACGAGCTGGGCGTCCACATGATTGGCGATGATAGTGGCCCAATCAAAGTTTTCCCACTAGAGGCGATGTCAAAAAGGAATTAATACATCCATGCTGAGAATTCCCAAGCATGGGGCTCTCTAAATACCTTGCACAAAGCAATGATCCCCATTTGTATGCTTTCTTTGAATTATGTCTAGGGGATCTCCAATTTCATCTTTTTGTTGTCTTTTCTTGGGGTCTTCAGCCAGTTGGAGTTAAGGTATCTTTGGGCCATGCTTGGGAGCTTCTCAAATTCATTTAATGCAAGGGTCTGGGTGATAATTGTAGAATTGGAAAACTGGGGGATCCCTAGTCCCAAAGAAAATGTTGCAACATCTAGGGACACTGTGGTTGTTGGGTAGCCCGACATAATAGGATCAAAAATCATGACAACATGGACGATTGTGTTTTAGTGTTCTGCCAACGTGAGAATGAACTCTAAAGCCTGCACTAAGCAGGAGAAGCAGGAAGCCTTAAGGATTCCAGAGGCAGCTACATTAAGTGCCATCAAATCTCCAACCTTGTGCTGAATAAACATTATTTTCACCAAGGCCTGTATTTTAGCCCATGCCCCGACACTTGTGTCAGTGATCAACTACAGTTTGGAATCAACTTTTGATCCCAGAATAGCTTCTCCCTTCAGATATTTCATTGTTAATGGGAGCTTCTCTAAGGCCTTCGCGGCCTTTTTCCTGATGGCTTCCCTTGTTGAAGTAGTGGTAGGGAGTTCCAGGCTTCCGGGTGGAGAAGATGATGATGCTTCAGACATGATTAATAAGTGAATTTTGGCAAACTGTAAGACCGAACGACCATCAGTATAGATAATATAATAAAATATTTGGATCCCAGAGATTTCACCATCGCCTCGCATCTCTCTTAAAAATGTGTCAGTTTACATCAAACCCCGAAAATATATATATATAACGAAATGACTTACTTGGGAATTTGATCTATGCCCGGGGGTTCTGGGGATTCTGGCTCATGCAATGAATGAAATGAAGGTCAAAGGGGAACTTGGGGCCTAGAGTCTGGAAAATTAACCATTATTGACATGACCATAAATTAGCCATACTGGGCTGACATGGGGGCATCACGTGGTCATGCAATAAAGGGAGTAATTAAAATAATGGTGAAAGTTGTCTTTAACATGCAAGGGAATGAATGCCACTTGGGTCAGTTTTGAATGTTCATGTGTGGAAGAATTAAACCCGCCATTAAGATGGAAATGATGAAGGAGAGAGAAAACCTACAAACTCAACCAAGTGGGATGTCGAGTTTGATTTTGCATACACCATAAGGGTGAGCTCCACAATTTGGATAAACATAGAAGGGCACAGTGAGATCGCCACCAAATAGGAAGGAGGGATATACAGAAATGTACATAAACTACAAGCACCTACATAGAGAGGGCCGAAGCACAACTTGCAGGCCGACCCAAAAACAAAACCTATATATAGTTACATACAGACAACCTACAAAATTTATAGGATATACATAAGAATTACACTAATTTTATAGCTGCACCGAGGGTGGACAACTCTCTAGTAGAGCCTTCCCACCAACGGGAGGCAACGAAGAACAGAACAGGAAAATGGAGAAAACACAAACAAAATGAAAAGAAAACTAGAAACGAAAACCAAAAGCAACAAGGAAGAACCAGGAGGGCCTACCTTAAAACATGTGGAATGTGGGAGAACAAGCACGGGAGGTGCTCTACAATTGATCAGCTTCAAACAACCGTGAATGCACAATTTCTAGTTACTGTTAAGCAATGTTTAAGCTCTGAGAACAAATTGCACTTAATCATTGTTAAATTTCCTTAATCACCTTGAATCGCTCTAGGTAATTTTTTTGTGGTAAAGGTAACAATGACTGGTGAAACTTATTTATACCCTTAGGGTAAAACATCTCGCTTTCCTTCTACAAATCCCAAGAAAGGCAGACCTCCAGACTCCAGGCCCGGGGATCCCATGCAACCGCACCCTCTAACAAAAGAGGAAATGGTGACAGAGGATTCCGGAGTCTGGAATCCGGCTGGAACAAAGAAGACAAACACTCTGGGACTGGGTCCTGGAGAAAGGAAGACCAAAAGAGAATACAACACCGGCCCCACAGAAGCAAAGGCCAAAGAAAATGAAAGAAAACAAAAAGAAACCAAGGGAGAACAAAAGCAAAAAAAAGGGGGACCCAACATTTTTCCTACAAAATGTAGGGACGGATATGCAAGGAATAACAGAGATTCAAGGTATATCAAATGAATGTCAAGTAATCTTTTCTTAATGGTGTTTTGAAAGAAGAGGTATACATTGAACAAATTGAAAGATTTTCTAATTCAGAAGGTAAGAACATGGTGTGTAAATTACAGAAAGCTTTGTATGGGTTGAAGAAAGCACCTAAGGCATGGTATGAACAATTGCATTATGTTAGAATTAATCTTTCCTTGGTTGTTATATTTACTAGGATAAACCAAGGTATCCTTTATTATTCTTAGATATTCCTCCTTATGAGGAATCCTACACTTGGCTCACACACTTATGACATGTGGCATCCATAGAAATGAGAGTTACAATGTAACTCCCTCCTCACCTCTCTATTAAAGAGATGGTTTTCTTTCTCTCACACACATATTAGACACAATTCCTCACTTCTTGAATATCATTGTAAGAGCATAGCTCACTCTCTCTCTCTCTTTTTCTAGGCATTTTTGCCCATTCATAATATTATCACTAGGGTTTTTTTACGCTTTTCCCCCTTCAAAATCTTGTCTCCTTGCCTAATTGTTTTGGTGTATGCACTTTGGTTTTGCGTTATTCATGGTATCACTCCTTAGACCTAACTCTTAGATTAAACAATTTCCTTTCTCTTCATTTCCTTATCTTTTCTAATATGGTATCAGAGTAGGTTGGTTTAATCATTTTGGGAGTGTGTAGGTAAAAGAGCTACCATATCTTGGTGCACTCCAACATCGGAGACTCTTGAGAGAGTATATTGCTTATATTTTTTGAAAAAAAAAAAATCAAATTATTTTTTCTCTATCCTATAAGTTATCTTCAAATCTCCTTTCTCTATTTATGATTAATTCTTTTATAAAAAAAAACTAATTTATTTATTGCTTTATTTTGGTATCTTTATTCACATTCAAATTAATTTAATAAAAAGGATCTTTAATATTATATTAAAAAGTAAATTCAAATTATTTCCTTTGCATGACTTATTCTTGTTTTAGCAGTTTCCATTTTTATCTTCTCACCATTACTTATTTACATGCAAATCCTTGCTCACTCCATTTGTCATTCATTGCATTTTTTTTATTTTGAAACTTTTCTCTGATTTTTTTCTCCGCATTTCAATTTTTTAGGTTTTTCAATTTATTCATGCATTCATTTTTTTTAATTTCTGCATGTAGAGTAGATCTAGTTTTTTGGATATTGTAGCCTTGATAATATTTCTCTACCAAATAGAGAGAATATTAGGCTATAATAACCCAAAGGGTAGAATCTTAATGATTTTTTAATTTTATTGTATATAAGTTCTCTGTTTTCTATGTTTTTTTCAGCTTCTAATCTTGTTGATGGCATTTTTCTCTCTGCATGCGTTTTTATAGAATATTCTCTCTCTTTCTATCTTTTAGGGTTTAATCTGATGCATATATTTGATTTAGATAAGGATCATTCTTCTTCATTGCTTTCTATAAGTACTATGTTTTTCGATGATTCGTTTACTGCTTCTTATCCTAGCATTATACCTTTGTTTCTCATATTTGGTATTTACCCTCTTTGCCATTACCTGTGATTATTCAGGTATCTATCTTTCGTCCACAAAGAGGTTGCGCATTTGCACATCTTTTGCCCCGCCATTGCCCTACCTTTGTTTCTCTTGCACGTTTTCCCTTTACTTGTGCTAGATGGCGATGTTCTCAGGGTAGGCGTACTGTTTTCCTGATCCTTAAGCTCCTTCAACACAGCTTCATCCACTGGCTTGCACAGATTGGATTCTTTCTCCACCTCGCGGATCGTGGAGGATTTTCCAAATCTTTATTGAAACCCTTGGGTTCGGGTTGGGATTCCAACTGCTGACCTTGTGAGAGTTCTTTGTTTGGTGATTTGCTTTCTTTGCTGCGGTTGTATCAGTTGGCACTTTAAGCTACTCGCTAGGCCTTATTTTTTAGTTGTCACCATGCCTTTTACCGCTCCCTCTAGCCTCGGGTTAGACAAGACCACTCAGCCAGTTACAACTCTATTTTTTCCTGTTTCTCTCTGGTATCAGCATCCTTGCGCAGCATCTCCTTCCTCTGCCCCTGCGCTACCCTCCCTTCTTCATTCACCGTGCTCAGTCAAATTTTTTTATAAAGTTTAGTTAGTAAGTCTCGAACTCTGTGCTCTTATGTTTTTTTGCCTTTCTTGGTAAAACTAATTTCGGGCTTATTTTAACATAAACATATCTACCACTCAATACAGAAAGGGCATGTGATAATGAAGTCTCTTACCTGTTAGTTTTTAGTTTTTTTAAAAAAATACATTTCATTGTCTTAGCTATCGATTTATATTCATTTAGATTTAGTTTAATTTCTTTTTTAAATAGATTTAATTTTGAATCTTATTCATTTATATAGATTTAGTTATATATATCGATAGATTTATTTTAAATAGTTTTAGTTTTAAATCTTTTTTAAAAAAATAGTTTATAATTAGATTCAGTTTTAAATCTTTTAGTTTTTTAATTAGATTTAGTTATCTTTAGTTTCTTTCAATAGATTTAGTTATTAAATCTTATAGTTTCTTTTCTTTAGATTAAGTTTAAAATAGATTTAAGTTTAACTTTATATTTTATTTAGATGTCATTTCTATAGATTTAGTTTAATATTTAATAGGTTTAAGTTTTATCTTTAGATTTAGTTTTAAGTTTAACATAGTTTTTTTTACTTCTTAGATTCAATTTAATATATCTTTTAGTTTAATACTGTATAGTCAGAAAATGGAAGCACTTCCATTTTAGACTTGTTTAGCCTTCCGAGTAAGTGGTTTGGAGTCATGACAAGCGCCTTGACTGGGTTCCTGATCTTGACATGGCTTCCCCCCCTGTTCTACTTTTCTGTCCACCATTTTCTGATCTGATTTCTGCATTCTGGGATACAGACCCGTGTTTCTGGGATTTAGGGACAGGGTCGACCTCCTAGGAAAGGGCCGACCTTGACCCTGACCTAGGACAGGGTTGACCTCAGCCCTGACCTAGGATAGGGTCGACCTCGACCCTGTCCTAGGGTCCAAATCCTGGGAACTTTCAATTTTTGGATGTCGGTCTTTGCAAAAGTTGTTTCCCGCTTCCGAGTCGGTTGTTTCAGGTTCCGAATTGGTTGATTCCTAAATTATATTTAATATAGGTCCTCTCATAGGGGTAAAGGATTAAATAGTGATTTAATTATCCTATGTAGGGCTCCTTAGAAGATTGTGCCCTAGTTTCATATAAAAGGGAGCTTTCTCCTCTCATTTTCTCTAAGGTCTTCTAAGCATCATTACGCAATTGAGAAGGATTTTCAAGTGTAATTCAAGCAAGCTAAGGAGAAAGATTTCAAGTAAGCATCCATCCATTCTCAAGCATTCAAGCATCCATTTTCATGAAGGAGATCCATTGGAGGCCATTGAAGGATTCAAGCTACATAGTGCCCTTTTGGTGATCTCTCCATCCACCTTCTTCCAAGCCTCTTCCAAATTCAAGAACCCATTCAAGACTTGGTGTTGGAGATCTACAAGAGATTGATTGAAGACATCCTACATGATACATTCTACATTCTAGATCCATTTGATGCATACATACTTGTGGATTCACGGATTCAAATCCGCCACAATGGCTTCCATATAAGCAAGGTGAATTTATGTGTTTACTTTGTTTATCTCTACAATTTCAATTATATTATAAGGTCAATTCCAAAACTAGAGTTTGACCAAGGAAAACCCCTCCCCCACAACAAACAAATATTTTTTTTGTAGGTACAGGTTCGGGACTATAAATCTGAGGCTAGATTTGGATACCCTTTTCAGATTTCTTTCAGACTGTGCGAACAGGGACACTTTCGGAGTTGAGCAGATCGAGTTGGAAAAAGTGGTATAGGGTCGACCTTTTTCATAAGACAACATTGGAACGGAAAAATATTTCTGGGTTTTGTCCGTCTCTGTGTTCCGGTTTGGTATCAACTGTCAACATCTCCAGAAATAGTCTACAGATCTCAGAAAACAACAATCTTTGATCTGCAATTTTGTAAGGTTAGTACTTCATCTCATCCATTTCAATTCCTAAAACTATCATATACATTCCTTTCTAAAACAGGAATTTAAGATCTTTCATCTTTGTTCTCATTTTCAAATGATTGATTCATTTGTGCATTAATCCTTTTTGGGTTGATCAATTTGGATCTTTCATTTGTGCATTTGAGGTTGAAAGGAACATCTCATCTTCCCCACACATCACACAAACATCTACAATTTCAAATGTGACCACTTTTTATATGTTACAAATACTTAAATAAATTTAGTTCTTTTTATCATAAATCTTAGTTTAAATTAGTCGTTTCATTTCATTAGATTTAGTAAATCTTTAGTTTTCTTTAAAATAGACTTAGTTTAAAATACTTTTTTAAACCTTTTAGTTTATTTGGTTCTTTATTTAACTTAATTAGTATAGATTTAATTTTAAATCTTATTCTTTAAATAGATTTAGTTTTATTCTTTTAATAACTTTTAGCTTAAAATAGTTTCCTTTTAAATAGATTGAGTTTAATCCTTAAATAGATTTAGCTTAAACTTGCAATTTTTTTTAGTTCAAACCTTATAGTTGTTTAAACTAGTTTCGGGTTCTATAGTTTTAATTTAATATTATAGTTTAATCTTATTTATTCGGTGCTTTTCATTTATGGTCTCAGTTTAGTTTTTTTTAAATCAGCACTTAATTTTTTTTTAAAATACAAAAGTTGTAAGAGTAATGTTATATGTTCATCTATAATAGATTAATGTTATCTTTTAACTTGTCACCTGCTCACTAACTCTCTTTTTTTCTTTGCAGGGTTGTGTTTTCTAGTAGTTTTTTTTTCCTTCCTTGCATGCAAGAGTTCTCATTGTTATCTATTAATTCATAACAGATTAACCAAGATCTGTTAGTTCTTTTAGTATTTTTAGTTGCAGTTCTTCCCTGGTGTTTGCTTTTTCCTTGCATGCCCCTTTGGCGTAAGCTGTTATAGCTCTCTGCTAGTACATGCAAGTGCATTTAGTTTATTTTTTACTCCTTTTTTGTTTTCTGTTAAGGGTTCTCTTTTTTTCCTAGTTTAGATCTTCATATTTCTTCATGACTACCCTAATGCCAGAAATTAAGTTAACCAGTACAAATTATCATGCATGGAAAACACACATGACCTTCATTTTTAGATTCTGCCATATTTTAGATATTGCTACTGATGCCACTTTCAAACCAGCAGCCTCTAGTCCTCAACCTGACCAAACTAATTGGAAGAATAAAAATGAGGAAGCACTTGGTTTAATCAGGATCTCCTTAAGTCCCAATTTGTATGTCTTAATTTCTACTTGTACAGAAGCCCATCAGGCTTGGGACATCCTGAAAAATACCTATGACAGTGCAGATGAGACTCGCAAAATCCAGCTTCAAGACCAACTTGAAGACCCCAGGTATACCGACTTCAACTTTGTTGATGATTTCTTGCTCAAGTTTGATTCCATTAGAGTTTTACTAACTGATTTACAAGTTCCTCTTTCTGATTTAAGGATAATCCACATAATTATTCATAAATGTTTGCCTAGACAGTTTCAACAGTTTATTACAAATATTTACTCTCAGTTAGCTATTCCTTCTTTAGCAACTCAA
>MU225768.1:28803-64603 GCA_018584345.1 Thuja plicata
TGTTAAAAGATTCTTCAACCCTATTAGGAGTTGTACAATACAATGCAGTAGTATAGTTGACCTGGTTAAGGGTCGGACCCTGTTAGGAGTCTTTTACAATAACCCTGTTAGGGGTGGAGGACTCACTATCCAAGGACTCACTGTCCAAATGGTGAAGGCTATAACCTTCTGAATATTTGATACACATTGTATCAACAGGATGAACTATTTGTATGTGACACTACTTGTCTGATCAGTTCCTTTTATGCGCCGATGCTTTAACCTTTTGTAAAGCTATATAACAATCTAATCTGTATTCTTAATGCTTCAACATAAACATCTATATTATCAACATATGATAAATATAGCTTTGTTGTATCAACACTTTGCTCTGCTTGTCAATCTCTGGCTTTCGCAACTCTTCTTATCACAAATGACCTTCTATAAATACATACACCAAGTATGAGATCATGGGACCTGTAGGATAACTCTTCTTAACATCCTTGTTGGCTCTACTAAGTGCGCAAGCATAATTACAACCGCGCAAGAATAATGCTAAACAGACGCGTCGCTTCACTAAGTCAGCTTCACCAATTTGACCATAACATTGTAATCTCCTTGAAACACATTTAGCGCATTTAGATTAATATCAAAAACTCATAACTTGTCATGAATATACACACGCATATGCAGGAGATACACACAAATAAATTAACACATTACATACATCGGCCTTAAACCGTTAATCCTCCAGAACTGTAACTGTCAATAATAGAATTACATATCTTTACTGAAACATCATAACTGAGTCTGCGTGTATGAACATAGCATAGTAAACATGTCAACAACATGTAACTATCCATGTTGGTCTTCATGTCATCATATGGATAAGTACATATAGAAGTACTGTTGTGTATTATATGTTGTCGTCAATGACAAACATACAATCAATCAACTGTTCTGAATCAAATCTCCAACAAAATATGTGTTGCCCACAGGATTATTGATAGTAGATCAATTGAGAGAGAAGCATGAGAACAACTGCATGGTCATAGAGCTTTCTTCCTCACTCTCTGATGTTGAATTTGAAGATGTCAAAGATTGCAAAACTGCAAAGAAGATGTGGGAAAAACTGAAGCTTGTACATGGAGGTGATACAAATGTTCTGAGAGCCAAGGAAGAAAGCCCTAGAGGAAAGTTTGATGATCTCAAAATGAAAGAAGGAGAAAACATCACACATTACAGCACAAGAATCAAAGAATTAGTCAATGCTATACGAGGAGTTGGAGGTACACTTGAAGAGGAGACAGTGGTAAGTAAAGTCTTAAGAACCTTACTACCTGTATACACTATTAGAGTTTCTATCATTCAAGAAATGAGAGTAGTAGCAAACAATACAGTTACTCTTGATAGTTTAATTGGTAGACTGATTTCATTTGAGATGAATAACTTCGATAATAGTGTCATACCAAACTTATATTCTGCATTTAAATCTTCTATGAGAATAAGCAAATCAAGTCATAGACACACATCTAGAATAGATAGTGAGAGTGAAAGTGAAGAAGAAGATCTAGATGAAATAGAAGCACTTATGGCTAGAAGAATGCAGAGAGGCAAAGGTAAATACAAAGACAAGTTACCACTTGTATGCTTTAATTATAAAGAGATTGGATACTTTGCTGCAAGATGTCCTAACAGAAGAAAAGATGATAGAGTTAATGACAGATCTTTTGAGAAGAAATCTGATAGAGCTGATAAAAAGGATTACAGAAGTTACCGACAATCAAAAAAAATATATACCCGAGACTACAAGGACAAAGGAAAGAAATTCAGCTACCAAGTTGCTTGCAAAGATGAAGATACTGACATCGAACTTGATGAAGACATCGAGATGGTGTTTGTGGTTGTGAAATCTGATTTAGATGAAGATGAAAGGTATGTAGAATCTATACTCATATCTAAGGTTAGCAAGAATGACATCTGGATTATAGATAGTGGCTGCACTCACCACATGAACGGTGACAAAGAAAAGTTTAACACTTTTGAGTATTATAATGGTGGTACAGTAAGAATGGGTAATAATACACCTTGTCCATTTGAAGGTAAAGGAACTATAATGTTGAATAACCTGATTAAATGTGAAAATGATTATTGGGTAAAAGGATTGAATTATAATCTATTGAGTGTTTCTCAGCTGAATAATTTAGGTCACAGAGTAGCATTTGAGAATAAGAAGGAAAAGATCTTCAATGAATTAGGAAGATTGATTGGTATCGGTGAATAGACAAAAGGTAACTTATTCTATCTTAATGATACTAACACCACTTGCTTAATGGATAGAAACGAAGACATATGGATGTGGTACAAAAGATTGGGTCATGTGAATTTTGACAACATGATGAAAATAAGTATAAGGAGAAATGTAAGAGGCTTACCGATGATGTCAAATCCTGACATCATGTGCAAGAATTGTCAAAAAGGTAAGATGAAAAAGTCTAGTTTCAAAAGAAAAACTCATACATCTGATGATATTCTAGAATTAGTCCATATTGATCTATGTGCACCAATGAGGACAAATATTTATTATGGAGATAGATATTTTATTCTCTTTTTTGATGATTGCTCTAGAATGATGACAGTTATGTTTCTAAAAGATAAATCTGAAGCATTCAAAATGTTTAAATGGTATAAGGCTATGGTAAAGAAACAAAGTGGTAAAGATTTAAAATGCTTGAGATCAGATAAAGGAGAGTTTATATCAGATGAATTCACTAACTTCTGCAATGAGCATGGTATAAAAAGACAGGTTTCTGCACCAAGAATACCACAGCAAAATGGGATTGCTGAGAGAAGGAATAGATCCATAGTTGACCGTGCCAAAACACTGATATTAGAGAAAGGCATCACCCAAATCTTCTGGAGGGAAGTTGTCAGTATTGTTGTCTACACATTAAATAGAGTACAATTGAAGAAGGACACAAAGAAGACACCCTATGAGCTATGGTATGGTAAAACACCCAATGTAAGTTACTTCAAAATCTTTGGTAGTCAATGTTATGTCCTAAAGGATTATAGAAATGGAAAGCTTGATGCCAAGAGTGATGAAGGTATCTTTCTAGGGTATTCCACCAAAAGCAAGGCTTATAAATGTCTTATCAAGGCTTCTAACAAAATTGTTGAAATTGCAAATGTAAAGATAGATAAATTTGCAGAAAAGAATGAGCTGGAAAGAACAAAAGAACCAGAGGACTACAACTAGTTTGTATGTTGTGAAGAACCCAACACTCTACCCGAGCAACAGTGCTTAACTCCAAAGAAACAGAATGTTGCAACCAACGGTCAGGCTGCAAATACCGATGGTCAGGATAATAATCAAAATAATGTGCAAGGTGATGAAGAATAGAATGAAGGACAAAATGATGATCAAGATGATAGAGAAATAGCTAAACCTGTACTTGCAAGATATGTAAGAAGGAACCATCGAGAGATCCAGATCATAGGAGATAAGAAAGCTGGTACAAGTACAAGAAGTAAGTCTTTAAACTCAAGTTATTTAATTTGTGAGTTTGAGCCAAAATATGTCAATGTTGCACTTGATAATGAAGAATGGATAAGTGTTATGAATGATGAGATTGAGCAGGTTGAGAAGAACAAGACATGGTCACTTGTGCCAAGACCAGATGACAAGAATGTCATCGGTACTAAATAGATATTCAGGAATAAGCTGAATGAGAATATAGAAGTCACAAGAAACAAAGCAAGACTAGTATGCGAGGGGTATGCACAAGAGGAAGGTATTGAATATGGAGAAACCTTTGCACCCGTTGCTAGGCTGGAAGGTGTAAGAATACTACTTTCTTATGATACATTCAAAGGATTCAAGGTATACCACATGGATGTTAAGTCAGCATTCCTAAATGGAATACTTGAAGAAGAGGTATACATTGAGCAACCAGAAGGGTTTGTAGATCCAGACAAGAGAAACATGGTATGTAGACTTCCTAAAGCCTTGTATGGATTGAAACAAGCTCCTAGAGCCTGGTATGAACGACTTCATTCCTATCTTATAAGTATTGGATTTGTAAGAACTAGTGAAAACAGTAATCTTTACTTGAAGGAAGATACTGATGCTAACACTTTGATTGCTGAGACATTTGTTGATGACATCATATTTGGAGGCAATGATATGCTATGCAAATCATTTGAAAATGAGATGAGCAAAGAATTTGATATTTCTATGTTTGGAGAGATCAAGTTCTTTCTTGGTCTACAGATCATGCAACAAGGAGAAGGTATTTTCATTACATAATCCAAGTACATCAAAGAAGTATTGAAAATATTCAAGATGGAAGAATCCAAACCAGTTGGAAGACCGATGGCAACTGGAAGCAAACTGACAAAGGAAGACAAGACAATAGAGGTAAATCAGACTTTGTATAGATCAATGATTGGAAAACTTGTGTATGCTGTACACACTTGACCAAATATTGCACATGCAGTAGGAATTGTTGCTAGATCTTCTGCTAACCCTAGGGAATCACATATGACTGTTGTGAAAAGAATTTTAAGATATCTGAAGAATACTGAGGAATATGGCTTATGGTATAGAAGAGAAGGAAAATTTGAACTTAAGGTGTTTACCGACGCTGATTGGGATGGAAATCTTGATGACCAGAAGAGCACAACTGGAGGAGCATTCTTTATGGGTGACAGACTTGTCACATGGGTTAGCAAGAAGCAAGGATGCATCTCTCAGTCTACTATAGAAGCAAGGTATGTTGTTGCTACTGCAAATTGCTCAAATATTGCATGGATCAAACAGTTACTGCAAGGTATGCATATGAAGATCTTAGAACCAGTAATTATCTATTGTAATAACACCAGTGCAATAAACATTTCCAAGAATCTAGTCATGCATGCTAAGACTAAACACATAGCTATCAAGTATCATTATTTGAGAGAACAAGTTCAAGCAAAAGAGGTGATACTTGAGTATGTGCAATCCAAGGAACAATTAGCTTATATCTTCACCAAGTCACTGCCCAAGAATACATTTGAGTACTTAAGAAAGAGACTAGGGGTCAAACCCTTGTCTACCGGTCAGTAAGCTGACTAGAAGGCTACATAAGCCTACATATTATCATAATATCATTCATGATTGATGTAAGCAAAGAGATGAACTTCAAAGCTACATCTATATACAAACACGTATATATCTTCACCAAGCACCAGAGCATATTGTTGTATTGTTGATGGATAAGGGAAATTCAAGGAATATATTATGGATAGAGAGAAAAGTTTGCTTGACATTAATGTCAAATATTTGTGAGATATTTGTTTGGCATTGTTGTCAAAGGGAGAGAGATTATCCATATTATCACATCCTTCTGGAAAGGTAGAGAGATTATCCATTATCACATTATTCCAATAGGGAGATATTATCTCCTTAGGGAGAGAAATTGTATAAAAAGATTATACAAAGGGAGAGTTGCTGACAAGAGAAAAGACATCAAAAGGGATAAATAGTCAAGGGAGAGAAATTGACACAAGGAGAGAACACAACACATCAGAAGAAAAAGAGCTGCAAGAATAAAATCTAAGCTAAAATAGAGCTTACCGATGGTCAAACATTTATTAGTTAACAGAACAAAAGATTGGTAGTTTGATGAATCTCAACTATTGTATTTCATATTGTATTAGAAATAGTATAGTGTGATAATATAGTATGTTGCCATCAATGCCAAAGGGAGAGATTGATGACATGTAACTGATTGAATGTTTGATAATGTTAAGTTGAAGATAATGCAAGGCATTAAATCAATTAATGTATTGTATTGTCATTGATGTCAACTTGATATCATCTGTACGGTCATGTACATAATGCCAAATACTTTAGAGAACCAAAAGAACAAAGGTTATGCTTTCAGAAATACATAAAAGTCAAGTATTCACTAAGTGACAAACAACACCGACGAAGTGCACACCGATGAACAGAGCAAAGAAGAACAGTCATAGTGATACCTGATGATCAGAAGTATAGTGTTTCCCGACGAAGCAAAACCACAGAATGTCCGACGAGCAAAGTCAGAAGGTTGCCCAACGAGCTAAAGAAAGTGTTGCTCGACAAGTAAAATTCCAATGATGCCCGATGGACGGAGATCATGAAGCTAACTGGAGTCTCACCGAAGGAACTGTCAGTTGTCACTGACGACTAACTGCAATGGTGACCGACGGAACAGAGAGTTTAGAAAATGACAAAATATCTAGCTGGTAGAGCTAAAAATAGACTTAACCGGTTGTCTACTTTGTTTTATTCGACCAGAGATAAGTGAGTGATTTAAAGATGATTTTTATATTTGGTAAGAAGATATCTACGAGACAAATCAGGAGTTATGCTTTAAATCAAATTGGCTAGATTTTTTTTCATGCCAAGAATCAAGAATCAAGAAATAATGAATACTATGTCTATATAAGAGACAAGCTTAATTCATTTACGAATGGGATGAAGGGGAGTGAATAGAAAGAGGATGTTGAAGAGAAACTGATGAAGAACAACTTCATGCAGTGTTGATCAAACAAGCTGAAGGAAGAGCTAAGGAATTCTGCAGACAACCGACGAACAGTGAGCACAGCATCACAGAGCAGAAGGTGTGGAGCACAAGGATTGAATTGATACATTGGTCAGAGAGGTAATGAAATTAAATAGATCTGAAAATCTACAATTTAAAGTTGCAATATGAATAGGTCATAGTGTTTCAGTTTAACCATTGAAGCATCAAGTCTCTTAATCGAGCAGGACTTAATAGTCTTCTATAGATTGAGGTACATCTCAAGGAGTGCCAAAAAGGTTGATTCATGAAAGTAGCATTGGACTTGCCCGATACTTATTGACAGACTTAGAAGGAGGCTGATTCAAGGATGGTAGCAATTGATGTCTGATACTAAGTGACAACCTCTATGTATAAAATCCTCTAACAAGGTCGCACTTAACAGTGTGTTTGTAACCTTTAACACTGTTGGCTCCTAATAGGGCTCGCTTCAGAAGAGTGAAAATTTGGGGTACCGGTCCCAGTGGTTTTTCCCTTAACATGGTTTCCACGTTAAAAATTCATGTGTTATGTGTGTATGATTCATTTCTTTACTGTCTTGCATCTTACATAGCTAACTTTGGATTGATCGGTATACTCTGCTTATTTGTTGAGTTTCGGTAAATAGTTATACTGCTTATCGGTAATCACGAAAGAATAAGGATTGACAGAGCAAACCGACAGACAGTTAATCATTATTAGTATTTCATGGCATGTATCTTGTACGGACATAATAATATAAGATTTATTGATTGGTGGTTAAGTTTGAAGGATAAATTTTTGAGGCCACTGATTCACCCCCCCCCTTCCCTCAATTATTACTAACAAAAGTTGCTCAAGAAACATTTGCAACTTTTGAAAGTTGCTCGACAACTTTTGGCAAAAAGTTTCTTTGTGCCAAAAATCAATTGTTGATCGGTTTGGACAGTTTCCCTAGATAGAGGAAGGCTATTTAAGGTCCTTCTTGGCATTTTCCAAGGGTTGGATGTTTTTTTATCATATTTTCAAGTAATAGAGCAGTTGCAGAACTCTGTACAAACACAGTTTCTGAGTTTTCTTTTGCATAGATGACTAAATGGATTGAATTGGGAAAACTATCAATGTAATTAGATTTTGATAGTTTTTTCCTAGTTCTATGTGCATTGGTTTTGTTTTGTAATTCTATTTTGAGGTTGTAGATAAAATTTGAAGTTTTGAATTCTCTAGTCCATTCTGGATTGTATATAGGAAAATGGCTCCTCTGAGACTTTTCCACTGTGGCATATAAATGGGTTTGGAATGAATGCAAGTGGAGTCATTGTACATAATATTTCTTTTGGTTTTACTTGTAGTGGGGTCAAGGATGAATTATGAGCTCTTTCCCTAGGCGAGCTAGGCTATAGCCCGGCTAGGGTCAAAAGAGTAACAGTGAATTAAATCTTGCAAGGTTGGATTGGGAAGAGTAATCTAGTAGTTGGAGGATGGAGTATGAGAGGATACAAGATTCTCAGAGAAGTGGTGGAGACCAATGAATCCATTTCGTAAGGTTTTAAGAATTTTTGCTTCAGACTGGACAATTAACCATATTTTTAAGGACACAGTCCCTATGGGTTTTAAGGTGTTGTACGAAATACTTGGGTCACCCAAGCCCTATAAATTGGTTGTAACTCAATAATGGGTATATGAATCCAATAATATGTTTTGGGGGTTCTTTGTGAAGTTTGTGAGATATTCCAGTTTTTGAGCTAGAATAGGGCTACAAGAAGCCATAAGGCCTATTCCTAGTTTTTAGGAACTCGATTGGTGGTTGGATGAATGATTGATCCTAGTCTTCAAGAATGGTGTCAAATGGCCCAAAATGAGATGAATCCAATCTTGCAAAGCCATGGAAGTGCATTGGTATGATTTAGTGGAATCTACTTGTGAAGGTTCAGTAAGTACTAAAGATCCTATTGGTAGAGGGGTTTGGGAATTAGAGGGTAGAGAACTTGGTGTCTTTCCCATAGGATTAGGGTTAAGTGGAAGCGCTATTAGGTCTATAAAAGAGGCCTTGGAAAAGAGTCAATTTGACTCTAATTCTAAAACAACACCTCTATCAATCACCTCTTGTTTCCTATTGTGATAGGGCCTTGGACGCTAGTATTGCTTGGACTGTAGTTCATAGAATGTGGAAAGGTCCTTCTCTATTTCCCTATACTCTTTTGAGTGTTTTGAAAAATAAATTTGTTGTTTAGGGTCGGGACCCTTGTCTCCCACTACTTCCTTGCTTTGGTCAAAAGAATTCTATTCCCTTTTATTTTTTCAATCTCACTACTTGTAAGATCCACTATTTTTGCCTTGGTAGATCCTTTGTAATTAGAATAGGCCCTTCTTGAGCTTATCTTATAAAAAAATAACATTAGTAATATTTTTTTACACGATTGAAGATTGTACAGACAACTGAAAGATGAATTACTATTGCAAGTACAAAGATCAAAACATTTTTTAACAACACCGAAAGGATTTATCATAACTATTGACAAATAAATAAAATATGTATTAAATATTTCCTTTAAAAATCCACATAGAAACAAGGACCACAACCAATGCTCTACATTTTTGGTAGTATTAAGATAATTTGCATTTTCTATCTTAAAGGATCATTCAAATAATAATGGTGCATTCTCACTTTTCAGGATCTTTTGGAGGGCATTTCTAGATTCAGTGCCTCGGGCGATATCCTCATCCTTGGAGATTTCAATGCACGGACTAAAGAGTTACAGACACCTATACATGACCGGGACACTGATTGGACCTGCACTTCCGAGTTAGATCCGGCCAACCTTGGGCTTCAGCGTACCTCACAAGACTACAGCGGGCCATTATCCACTTATGGTCGTCACCTCCTCCAACTTTGTGAGTCTTTCGATCTGATCATTCTGAACGGCCTTTCTTGCTTTCTTGATTCTGGGATTTTCACACACTAGCCTCATGGCGATGGTGCTAGTGTGGTCGATTATGTGCTCACTGTTGCCTCCTTTGTCCCCTCCATCCGTCGCTTCACCATCTCCTGCCTTCCTTTGGTTGATCATGTTCTTTTGAGCCTCGTGCTCCGTTTCTCCCCCCTCTCACCCGCCCCACTCACCCAGCCTCCTGACTATTTTGGGACACGCCCACAACCATGTCCACTTCCACTATATTGAGGGGGATTGTGACCTTTTCACCTTCCACCTGCATCGACTCCTCTCCCCGTGAGCTTCTCTGAGTGTATCCATGTTACCTCCATGTTTGATCTACTGACCAAGGCCATTTGGGAGTTGGCTTACCCTTCCATCCCCCATCTCCCTATCTTCAGATCTAAACGTTGGAACACTTGCCCCGTGAACCGTTGGTTCGACGATGATTGTAAAGATTTCCACTGGAGATTACGTTCGGCCTTTGAGTCCATCCCTTCATATTATGTTGATCTTCGTTACTCCTACCACCGGTTTCTTTGTGTGAAGAAACATTCTTTCATTGCTTCACAGTGCAGAGCCTTGTGTACCACACTTACCCAGGATCCTAAGCTCTTTTGGCATACCTTATTCCCGCAGCACCCCCCTCCGCCCTCAACCATCGACCTTGCCTCCCTCATCTCCCACACCTACACTCTTTATGACATCCCGAGCCAACCATCTCTCCACCTCATCCCACCCCCTCACTGCCATATCTTCACTGCATCCATCATTTATGAGGCTGTCAGATCTATGAGATGCAGTAGAGCAGCCGATGAGGATGGTTTTCAGGCGGAGCTCCTCAAGCTCGGTATCACAATACTAGGCTCTTATCTTCCCACACTCTTTAATAGAGTGGTTTGCACTGGCTTCCCTGAGGCTTGGTCGAGACATGTGATCCATCTGATCCACAAGACTGGATCAATATCAGGCCCCAGCAACTACAGAACCATCATGATTGGGCATACCTTTGCCAAACTCTATGCCACAGCATTGAACACTATCCTTTCTTTGCAGCTTGACAGGTTGGACTGCAGGGCTAGAGGTCAAGCCGATTTTCATGTAGATTTCCAGACCATGGACCACATCTTGACACTATGAGCGATCATTGAGGAGGCTCGCTATCGCTCTGCGAAAGTCTATTGTTGCTTCATTGACTTTCGTAAGGCGTTTGATTTCGTCCCTCGAGTGGCCCTTTTTCAGAGACTTAGAGACATTGGGATATCTGAGATTCTTTTGACTGCTATTATGAAACTTTACGAGCATGTTGTGGGCAGATTCAGGACCCCGGGGGCTTCTCAGATCCTATTCAGAGCACTATTGGGGTGAAACAAGGATACCCTCTTTCCCCCACCTTATTTGGCATCTGCATTGACGAGCTCGGGGGTTTCATCAGAGATTCATCTCTCCCTGGTGATGGATGCTATTTACACCAGGTCTTAGTTTCCATTCTTCTTTTTGTTGATGACATGATTCTCTTAGCCTCCTCACCTGAGGGTCTCCAGAGAATTCTTGATATCTTGGCCTCCTTTTGTGACTTGAGACAGGCTCATGGTTAATCTAGGGAAGACATGGGTCATGGTCTTCAACTGCTTGAAGACCTCGCATTTACACTTCTACTTCTAGGGACAGGAGATCGAGATTGCCTCCGCATACACATACCTCGGGGTTAAGTTTTCTGGTCCTCGCTTCATTTTGAGACTTGCTATTCAGCCCAGGATCAACAAAGGGATGGGTTCCCTCACCTTGATTGAGAGATAGTGCTTTAGAAACCACTTTCAAGACACCTCGTCCAATTTATCCCTCATGGATTCTCTGGTTAGGCCTACTGTACTCTATGGCTCTGTTGTTTGGCGACCATCCCTCCTTGATTCCAACTGGGCCTCTATTGAGTGTATACACACTCCTCCTTTGGCGTATCATCAAATGTCATCGTACCACATCCCACAGCATCATCATGGCTGAGTTCGGGGCTCATCCCTTTAGGTTGGGAGCCATCTTCAACCTGGTTTTGTTTCTTCACCGCCTACGTTGCTTCACAGACTCTTCGGATGGCTGGACTAGATACTCTTACCTCGCCTATTGCTCTTCTGTTGAGCTGGCTAGATCTGACACCTCCTCTAGAGCTCGTTGTTGGTATGCTCAGGCCACTTCCCTTTTGGGTTCCATCGGGATTGATATTGATCGCCTACCCCCCTTTCAGTTTTCTTTGGACACTCCTGCTCATCTTCTCCCCTCCAGACATGAGTTGAATGAGCATGTCAGACTTGACATCTACAGGCAGTACATCATCTCGACCTGGACCAACCCTAGTGGGGGTTTACGTCCGAGGATGGCTTTTTTTGCTGAGCACTTCTTACACATCTAGGATGGGATGATCGTTCGACCCAGATATTTATCACAACGTTGGTGCCATGCTCTCTGAATCACGCTGGGATCTTTCAGAGTCGGCTCTCACCGCCTGCGTCCACAGACTGATCATCACATTGACAGAGAGGATCGTATTTGCAGTTTATGCACATTGTCTGAGATTGAGACTGAGGCACATCTCATTTTTCGTTTCCCTATATACTATGAGACCAGAGGGAGATTCTATTGCTTATTCAAAGATTACAGCTCCTTGACTTCCTTCTTTTGCTACTCTGACCAAAAATGTCTGGTACTCTATTACGGGAGACGGTTCGGCTCCGTGACCATACCCTACAGCTTTTATTTCCCCAGAAGCTGGTCACCGAGCAGCTCATTACAGATTTCTTCTCGCCCTCACCCCCGATTTAGGGTGTGAAGCGACCCTCATGTGCCTCCACCATCAGTCACTCCAAATCCGTGAGACCTCGGAGTGCTTCTACTCATCAGCGACAAACCACCAGCAGATCACGATGACGGCTCTGTACCCTTATTCTTTCGGGTCACTATCCTTCTATGTTGGATTTCTTTCCACTCAGGAAGGACCCCTAGTCCTTGCCCTGGTGGTTCTTTGTTTTCTGCTTCTTCTTGTTTGGTTCCTTGTTCTTTTTGTTGTTCCCCCGACCACTGTTTGGTGGTCCGTTGGTTTCTTGTTTTTTGGCTGTTTGTTTCATGTCCCATAGACCCTTGTTGGTCTTCCGTTGGACATTAATAAATTTATCTTACCTTATCTTATCAATATTTTCATACATTTAATTAGAGAGATAGTAGTGAATGATGATATTTTTTTGTGGCATACACATTACTAGATAAATTGTGATTTCTTAAGTGTAATTAAATATTTAATATTCATTTATTATTGCAAATTACTTCTCTATAATTTTAATATTTTGTATTTGGCATCTTTGTTCTACAGTTTGAAAATATAATATGATAATATCTTAGTACTCCTCTACTATGCACCTAAACCTATAGTGTGTTTTGTGTCATGGGTATCGACTTGTGGCTACCTTAACTCTAAAATAAGCTACATAATCATTTATTATATTGGCATATTTGTTTAGGTCATTATAATTGCATGTGTTTAGGTCATCCTAGGAGTCATATTAAAGTATCTAAGTTGGCCTAGGTAGTATCGAAGGGATAAGAATGGTATATATAAAGGAGGCATAAGCTAGTTATTATCATCACATTGAGTATTGAGCTCTTATTAAATACTATTAGAGGTATCCCCCTCAAAGTGGATTAGGAGGTTGCCTCTCAAAGTAGTATATTATTATAAAGGATTTATAACATATTTCTTATTATATTCATCTTGTGCAAGTTATTTCATAACAAGTGGTATTCATGCATGTTCTTGGAATTGTAAAGGCAAAGCATTTTCTTCAACTTTGGAGGTCATTTTTGAAATCACGTATCTTTCAAATTTGAGCTAACTTGTTTCTGATTTTTAAAAGGTTTTTTAAGAACATATTTAGGCATTTTCGGTCTATTTTTCAGAGAAATTGGAGCATAATTGAACAAGTAATTGCAAAATTAGTTTTTGTACCCCACATATCTGAGCAAATTTCTATCTAATTTTTAAAGGGTTTTTTAAAAAGTTATTGAGAATTCTAAAACACAAATTTAAGAGAAATTGGAGCAGAAATAAGTGAATTATTATAAAATTTGGTTTTCCAATAATTTCAATCTCAAGGATGCAAATCAGCTAATGTCTTGGAGTTCTCTTGAAAAATGCTCTGGTAAGTTACAAAAAAAAATCATTTTTATTTCATTTGTGTGATTTATTGCAAAATTATTTTGTTGCAATTTTTTTACAAGAAGTAGCATAAGAAGAAGAAAAAGAAAAAAGAACAAGTTAGAAGAACAAGAAAAAGAAGTCAAAGAACAAAGAGAGCAAAAAAAAAAAGGATTAAGAGAAAAAAACAAGAAACAAAAAAAAGACATGAAGAAAAAGAAAAAGAAAAAGAAAAAGTTAGCATTGAGAATAATATTTTTGTAAAGAGGGGCAATGTTATGCACCTAACCCTAACCCTATAGTGTGTATTGTGTCATGAGTAGTCAACTTGTGGCTACCTTAACTCCTAAATAAGCTACATAATCATTATTATAATAATTTGTGTATTTAGATCATCTTAAGAGTTATACTTAAGTATCTAAGTTGACCTAGTTGGTATCCAAGGCATTAGTATGGTATTCATAGAGAACATATGGGCTAGTTATTATCATCATATTAAGTTGTTATCAAAGACTATTGGAGAATTCCCTCAAGATTAGGTGGTTGTTCTCTGAAGTGACATATTATTATAAAGTATTTACAACATTTTTTTATTATATTCATCTTGTGCAAGTGATTTCATAACATCCTCTTAAGACTATTACCTATTCTAAAGGTTAGATTGAAATCAATTTTAATTTGATAAATATAATGCCATGATGGTTACTATTTTAAGCACCAACTCTAAGGTAGTTGAAATATGTCTTCTATACTTTCTCAAACTATATTCTTTAAATGTGCTAATATACCTACTTTGACATCCCTAGAGTTTGAAATAGTCATGTTAAATGTATTTGTGAGTTAGTGCAAGATTGATACAATGAAGAATTTTTTTAAATGAGCTTATTTGCATATATTTACACAAACAAATATTACATGTTTAAACTTTGTGGATTTAATTAGACCTTACACCACTCAATCAAATGTACCTTTTAATTTATTTTTGTTCCTTTTAGAAGACGTGAATTTTATGTTAAACAAAAAAAGTCACATCAAGATTTCATTAGTATATTATAATAAAGTCCTTCCTAAAAAATTATGTCAATAAAGATAAAGATTAAATCTATGAATAAATAAATATTCAATTATGAATTAGAAGTATGAGAATATATGAAAGGTTTTAGATGAAGTTTGATATCAAATTTAATGCAAACACGAGATTAAATCTATGAATAAATAAATATTCAATTATGAATTGGAATTATGATAATATATGAAAGTTCAAGATGAAGTTTGATATCAAAATTAAAGCAAACATGAGAAGGTGAAAATGAATTTGAATTATCCATATTAATTAGCATAAAATATAGAAAGCTAAAAGCATCAAATTTGATGTCCTTTATGATTCTATGAAATTGATATAAATATACAAAACACAGTAGATTTACTCTTGATTTTCAGTCTAAAATGAATTAAAAAACATAGATCTCTCTTTGTTTGGAAGACTATCATTTGTCTAAGCTACACATAACTAAGTTTATACAAGGACAGGACCTATATTTGGAGCAACAATCGCCAGACTCATTTTGTACGGTTCATAGTTGTCGTTCACTGTTAATATCTTTGTTTACTTCCCTACGTTGCATGTTACTTCTTAGATCTTTGCTCTCTGACCTCTTGTCATGATAGTAGTATATTCAATAAGAAAGCAACAACAAATGCAGAAAATAATATAATATATTGACCAAATCTAATAGTAGCTAATTGTAGAATTTTAAATAACAAGACATAACACAACAATAAACAAATGAATTGCCAAAATCTGAGATTTGAAATATATAATTTTAGACACTTTCAAGGTGTGACAATTATAATAAATCAAGCGTAGGATAGGGTGTACTTTTTAGGCAAATCAAAGAACAATCTACAATAGCACCTTTGTCCACAGATATAATACTATGTTCCACTTTCAAGGTGTGACAATTATAATAAATCAAGCGTAGGATAGGATGTAGTTTTAAGGCAAATCAATCTACAATAGCACCTTTGTCCACACATATAATATACTATGTTCCATGGTGTTACAGGGACGGGGACGGGGACGGGGACGGGGACAGCAGGGGACACATTTCTAGGACATTTTCTAGAGCGCTATAAATAGGGGAGGGCAGGGGATGGCAATATACATACATACATACATATATATGAAATTTTCAAAATATATTAATATATTATATAATTTTTATGTTTTATATAACTTTTAATAAAAACATTTGTGGTGAAATCGGAAAATGTCTTGTCTCTAAGACACAAAGTAAGCCTGCAACTCCAACACTTTGATGCATGCATGAAACATAGATTCAACTTAGTGCCAGCTTAGAACCATTAGTTAATGTCAAAACCCTCTTGGATTTGCTTCTACTTCACTGTCTTAAGAAAAACATTGACTTGTGTTGGTTTTTAAAATGTTCTACAGCATTTTGGGGACAGGGACGGGGGCACAGCAGGGTATGTGTTTCCGGGACATTTCCAAGAGGGCCAAAAATAGGGGACATAACCCCATGGAATATAGATAAAATACAAGGAAATAGACATCATGTGAGACCATAGATAGAAAATCTGAGATTTGACATCTATTGATTGGTGAGTTACTTTCAGGGTGCAACAGTTAAAATATATTGATTGTAGAATAGGGTGAAGATTTTTGGCAATTCAAAGAACAATCTACAATAGCATCTTTGTCCTCAGATAAAATACAAGCAAAAATTGTAGGGATCTGAGACTCTAGTTGCATAAGATTCGAGATTTGACTGTATGCTAACATTAAGCAACAAATATTTTAATGACAACCAAAGTGACAACAAGATGATAAACAACACAACATAGGGGCCAAGAACATGTCCTGGATGGTTCCTAAAGCTATTTACGACCAATTCCTTTACTAATAGAAGCAGGTGATGTTATCTCACAACTCTCCTTTGAAATTTACACTATTGGATCAAAAATAACCATATCGATATGTTCAAGCATTTCAGTGGGAGATGTGAATCCATCAGTCCTGAGGTAGAATAGTTGGAGAATTCTAACCATATTCCAATACAACTTCTTGCATTCATGAGGGAGACCACTAGGTTGCAACAGGTTTCTCAGTAGTTTTTGGGTGCTTTGATTTATGGTTTGTCTAATCCTCTCAGTAGCATTCTCAGCAGTTGTCACTGGGTATTCTTTCATGAACAATGTCACATAGTTCAGCTTTCCTTCCTTGGCCTCCCTCTGCAAAGCATATGAAGAATTTAGTTCTTCTGCTCAGCATTCTGTGAAGATAAAATTTACTTAAGTACTTCCAAGGCACAATCTGATAATTTTAAGTTTATAGTACCTTGTAGCTCTGAATGTCATTTAAAAGGCGCCCACAAATATTGACAAGTTCCATAAGACTGGTGTACTCATCGTGGTGGATGGTTTGCTCTGAGAGCTTAGGCCCTACAAAATAGAGTGCTATGAGAACAATCGGTTCCAGAGCAATTGATGTTTTTCCATTTTCCAAGTACTCCTGCATGGATGGTATATATCCAGTTTTGGCCCACTCAGCCTCTTTCATCATTGACATCACTAGCCTGTACCACTAAAAACAGCACAAAGATGATTTCATGAATTACTCTAATGTTGCTCCSAACCTTTTTTGAAGAAACTTTGTTGGCAGTACAATATAAATATATACTATACAAAAAYTWATATTCAAGGAAAGATACACACAATTTCCCTTAAATGAATGCTGACATCTCGACCTTGAAAAGCAGAGGCATTTTGGGCAATATTATTGACGGTGTTATATAGTGCAGAGAACAGAATTTTCACATTATCTGAAAGGCTATTTATCCCTGCTGGATCCCACCTGCAGAACATCAGAAACAAGTACAACATGACTTCTCTAGATATGCACATTTTGACTTCCAAGGCTTAGATAAGACCACAGTTTTAATTAGGTCTAAAAGGTTTCTCTACAGTGAGATTTGCAATGGAGATTATCTTCAAATGGAACACACTATTGATATTGTTATAACTTATGATGGTCATCCATTTCAACACAATTTTGGATATTCATGCCAAAATTACCTCTTCACAGCTTCAAGAAAGCATTGAATCTCTTCAGTGGAGCCCCCCACATCATAAAAGTCATCTATGACTGTAGTGAGAACTGCATTCTTGGTCCATACAATGCGTGCTGCAGACATTTCAGGGCTAAAAAGTGTTGAAGCAACAGAAAAATAGCAATATACAAGTTTTTGCCGTGCGTAGTGTAGATCACCAAATTTTGAATCTACACACCATCTGTTAATGGAGACAGCAACAGAAACTCTTATAAGAACCTCAGGGGAACTATGACATATTACTTCTAGTCATGTTATTGCAGTAAATAGTTCCATATATCCAATCATTTACATGTATACATACTTTTCCAACTCCTGTAAATCTTTCTGCTGCATTGCTTGGCAGATATTGAAGTCATTTTTCGCTAATGTTAAAAAAACGTCACTGCTTATACAAGGGATCCTGCAATCGAATTAGAAGGACCAATATTCAGGACTATCTTGGCAGATTTGAAGTCATTTTTGGCTAATGTTAGAAAAAAGTCACTGCAATGCTGCAAATCAATTAAAAGGACCAATATTCAGGACTATCTAAGCAAGAAATTTAAAAACATATATTTATAAAATCAAATTTGAGGATTTATCTAGTTATGGTGTGCAATAACAATAAGCTCAACCAAAAGTTACTTGTAAGAGGTTTTTCCAATCCAAATATCATCAAATGCATTATTTTCAATGTATCTTCTATGTTCCAATCGCTCCAACCTGGCCAACCAAGGTACAGCCAGTGCATACTCAACCTGCAGCCAATGAAGCAACCCTCACAGCTTAATGACAATAATAATATCAAACATTGGTCATTAACACATGGAAAAATAACTTTATTACCTCTTTATCAAGGTCTTTGTGGACTAAATTTTGGTCATCCATTGTAATATTTGCTTCATTTTTGGCCAGATAGTTTCTAGAGAAAGATCTTGCTTCTTCCAAAATTATTTCACTAGGGAACATCATCTGAGATGATTCATACAAATTCAGCATTGCTATAACAGCTTGGCCTCTCTTTTCTATTGATGGTAGGAAGCTTCCATCTTGCAAGAAACTGACAAAGACATCTACATGGTTGTTAGTTCCATAAGAAGGAAATAAAAATGTAACGAAAGGCACACATGCTGCATGAAATGTCTCAAAAGTCTAGACATAGCTCTGGTAAAAAATTAAATTATTAATGTATGAATGAGAATCTTTCGTCCCCAAAATTACATTTCATTACAGTTATTCATGCCTGACAGAAAAATAAGAGCAATAATCAACAGCAAAACTTATGGAAAACAAGGTGTGGTTTGTTCAAAGGACCTGGAGACACATCATATCCATTCCACCGCAAAATCCTGAAACTGACAGAACTGTTAATTATGTCTGATGTTGATGAAATTCCCTCAATTATTTTGTTCTCTGTCCAGCAGCTGTTCAGTGATAATATTAGTTTCAGACAATAAGGGAACCAAGCATGGAATTTATGATATACATCATAAGCAAGGGATTTATGAATTACCTATAGACAACATCTAAAGCTTGCTTTATCTCAAATTTGAAATATCTTGATATTCCTAAACTCTCCAACCTATCTACCATTGAGAAAGCAGTGAACACATTTATGGGATAAACACTAGGCACTGCACCAACAAAAAAACGCATGTTACATGTGCATAAGCATAAAAAGATCTCATCAATATACATTAACATTTAAGCACCAACCTCCACTCTCCAAAGTTTCTAGCATTGATTTCAAATACATAAGGCAGTTCGATTTTTTAGTGTGCATCAGAGCACAAGCAGTTGCAGAGGGAGAATGGAAGAGTGAACCATCCTTGTTCTGATGTTTTAAAACTTTGTTCCAGTCAACTATGCTCCGAATACCCTCAACTATGAAAATAAGGGATTGATCATAATCATTCATCTGATCTATTTCTATCCTGCAAAAAAAGTAAAGTTACAGGACATAAACAAATATAATTATCAGGTGCTGAAGAAATAAACTAATCACAAAATTACCGTTTAAGGATTTCATATCGCTTAGAGAGCATCTGTTCGATAAGAGAAGAATCATACGGGAGGTTCAAGCCCAAGCCTCTGGCTTCTTCTAGCATTGCACTGAAGATAATCTCAAATCCAATGGGATTATGCTGGTCTTCACTAGCTATCTTTCCAATATTTTCTCTTATAAATCTCAAACCTGTAGAGGAATCAGGAAATAGTGTAAAATCTTAGAACACTAGGTCTTAGATTCATGTAGCCATTGAATCAAATCTGATTTTACTATTATACCTTCTACTCATGAATTAGTATCCTAAAATCTAAGGAATTAGCTACAGGAATCAAGTCCACATATTTGATATTTCATTTATACACAACATGAGGCTTTGGATATTGGTACACCGGCAGGGATGTGGCATCATTTTGAAATAGGATATGGGTATTAATAATGGGGTTATTGGCTATACAGAATATATAAACCTTAAATATATACACCAGAAAACGTTGGCACAGATATGGATTCCCATCTGTGACAGAATTAATTTGGTTATCATAAGAGATGATGCCATCCCATTTGTGTGTACATTAGTCTCTACTAATTGTATGTCTATTTTTTCTGTTTTCCATGACAACATAGAAATCATAATATAACTTGTAGAAGACCAACATAAGCAGAAAGCTAAACACAATCAAAAGGAGTTTGCCTAGAAATATATGGCTCAAGGAAATAACACTTTCACAATTCTTACAGAGAGAGGCTTAAATAGAGGCAAATATATCATGCCGAGCGAAGATTTTTATATTAAAACTGAGAACTAGCTCATGCAATCTTCAATATGAAACAGGTAGGTGGAAAAGGCCTAAAGAAGAACAGAACGAAAGAGTTGGTTAATTTTCCACATCAGGAGCAATTGAATCGGAACAGCACTTTTTTCTTAAATGTGAAGCTTACAATGGTGTTCAGATCAATTATGCAGAGTCAGACACTTTAGCAGATACTTTGCTGCATGGTTTGTTCTGTAATGACGCCTTCTAAAACTGCTCTAGCTTGACCTAAAAAACATAAATTTAGCACAAGTTGGGGTTTGGGTTTGATACTCACCAAATAAACAAATGAACTTGTATGTGATCCCTGCACACAACCACAGAGTGTGTGTGTGTGTGTATAATGCATACTCATCACATGATCTGGATTAGACAAAATGCATTATCTAACATTATCATAATTCATCATGAAGATTAAGGATCAATAGATTACATTGTTACTTGATTTCTTCAAGACATTTTTAATATTCTGTTTATATGAATCTGTCCTCCCTATCTTTGCTAATCCCAACACAGGATGGTAGAATAACTATGCAAGGGCCCAGAAACAGTCTACAAGCGGAGCTCCCTCAAGGTTCTTACCCATCTTGGGACCCTCCCGTCATGTGACCAAAATACAAGCCTCTCCCTACACAAACTCCCTATCCTACGTAAGCATTAGAGAAAGACTAAGAACAAGATTCATGGTCTAAGCATTAACACTAGATTAAGAATTAAGCATTACTGATTTCCCTGATAACATGAATCAATTTCTTGATTATGATTATATGAAATTACTGATAAATAAATATAGATCAGATTCCAGATGGTTGTTATGTATTTATAAATATAAATATAATATCTCATGTTTAAACTTGTTTATCGTTCTACATGATGCATTTTTGCCATATACTAATAAAGAGTGAAATAAAATACAGACTGATACAACTTGCAGCAATGGCCAATCTGCTCCTCTCGATTCCAGCGATCCAAGATAGATAAGAAAAATAGAATCAGATGTTCAATGATGCCTTTCCCTCCTATCCTTTATTTATATCCCTTTATGAATGAGACTGGTTGTTAGATCCTTTGAAGAATAATATTATTCTTGCACCTTAATCATTGTTTTGATCAATCGCCGTTTAAGTCTTATTGAAGACTTCTCTTTAATTGCTCCCTCTGAATGATTAGATACTAAAAAGATTGCAATTTTGTTAATGAATTCGCGCCACAGAACAAATCGCATTATTCCCTCTAATAATCACTGTTTTTCACCCATGGTTCGTTTGTATTAAATATTATTTATTATACTCATGTGACATGTTATATGCCTCTTCCAATTATACTCATACAATATATTATTGCTGATTGCTGACGTGGTGGGAATCATAATTGCTGCTTCCTTGACATTTTTGTATTGCTACCTGGTGCAGGAGCACCTAAGTTAAGTTACACTGTTCGTCGGCGATGTCCGTTGGTTTCTGTTCGTCGGCGATGTCCGTCGGTTTCTAATCATCGGTGATGTCCGTCGGTTTCTGTTTGTCGGCGATGCTTGCTGGTTTCTGTTCGTCAGCGATGCTTGTTGGCGATGTCCGTTGGCGTCGGTGTTTGTTGTCGGGTTTGTGATCCTAACGCTCGGGGTTGGAAACCGACGATGTTTCTGTTATTCAGAAAGTCAACTCTGGCGCTCGGTAATGTCGGTTGAAGACCCAGGAAACACGGGATGTGACGTTTGTGACCCGCTGAGTCATTTGCAATGACTCTCTACGTGTCGTTTTTGCTTGAAAGGATCAGGGACACCTATTCCTATTCTAGAAGAGTCATTTACTGCTCAGTTTGGCCGCCTGTGCAAGGTGGTTGAAATGGTCCATGAGTATCAGATCTTTTAGAGATATTTTCGATGGATGGGTATATAGCTAAAAAAGCTTTAGTAGTTAAGAGAGCTCAATAGATAGATAGAAAAAAGAAGAAGAAGACATCATCCTGTAATAGATTAGTTCTTGTAAATAAAAAGAACATATTTAATGGATTCCATGTGCAGTGTGTGTTGTTGTGTTCCTCAGGTGAAAACCGCTGGTTTAGCTTGGGGAATGAACCTATCCTAATGGGTTCTGTGGCATGAAATAGCAGCTTTACAGTGTAAGCCTGGTCTAGGGCACTTGAGGTGAAGATCTTAGTGACTTCCTCAAGCTGGGGTGAAACAATACCCTATAAGGTCTGTGCAAGAGACCTTAGAGCACAGTCAAGCTGACTGTCGGTAACAACTGGACTTGGGCTTTACATCACTACCTCCTTAATCTTTCCTTATATGGTCGATATTAGATTGGGTTCATGACATATTCAGAGAACATAAGGTTGGGAAAGCTGAGGAGCTCATCATCAAGCTTTCTAGCAGATGGTCTGCCAATCTAAAAACTAGAAAGGTAGGATCTGCTGTCCCATAGACTATCTTTGGCCTTGTGGACATTAAAATTCTTCTATTCTACTCTATTCTTTGCTAAAATTCTTCCTTATTGAATAACAAACAGAGCTGTTTCCATCTACTTAACTCTCAAAACCTCTGCCTACAAACAGCATCTCAACCTCTCAAATTGATTACTTTACATGCTTTCTAGGATTTCATAGTAATAAATCTTCTTTACTTGTTGAAAGTAGCTATTCTAAAGCTACCTTTCTTGCTGTGTATGAAAATATACTTGAGAACATTTTACATTATTCTCTAAGAAGAACAACTTTTCTATCTTTTCCTCTTGCATCATTCCCTAGGTTACCTATAAAGAAGAAAATACAATGGAATGCAAAAAGCAATCACCGAGGAAACAGATGTATTAGAGAATAAAATTACTCAAACAAGGCAATCTAGATGCTAGAAGAGTTTTTTCAGGGGGGAAGGAAGACCCAAAGCGCACGGGATTCAAAAATAGAATTTGGGCAGCTTGAGAGGGAAAGACTACTGAAAATCCTTTTAACTGGTAGAGAGTGATGAAAATCCTTTTAACTGGTAGAGAGTGATGGACCAGTATCCAACTATACAAGTTTTGGCTTTAGAGAATAACAAGTTTTGTCTTTACAGAATTAAAAGAACATTACAATAGATTTACCTTCAAAAAAATCCTTTTTTACAAGTCATGTTAGAGTAGATATTATTTAAATATGGAAAAAAGAATATATGTAGTTAGATTAGAAAAAGTTTCAAAGCATGTAAATCCTTTTTATATAAAAGAGAATAAGAAAAAGTTGATTAAAGAGAACATAACATTTTTATTGATTAATGAAAAAGAGTATTTTACAAAAATATTCTCTGACGATAAAATGTATTTCTAACAGTTTCCTATAAAAATTTCTAGTCTGTTGCTTCCTGCTGGCTCATTGCTAGTTGGGCAAGTCGAATCAGGTGGCATTATCTAAATTTAAAATTTAAAAAAAAACATTCACAAAGTGTCAGCAGCATATATCTGTAAAAAATACTGTCAGTAGGCCAAAGAAAGAATCTAACCCATTTCCACATTTTCAGTGCCAGCATTCCACTTTCTTAGTGCAATAATGCATGCCAAAGTGTGAGAGAGGCGATCTTTAATATAAGGCAAATCAGATAATCCCCAAGATCCATCCCAGAGTTGATGATTCATTATCCAGGAAAGGCACTGTGGGAACTGTGGCAATTGAGAGTCTTCCAAAGAGGGGACCATGGCTACCCATGCTGTATCATAAGCAGAAACAGATGTCTGTCTGCTCTTGGCTTCCGAGAATAGCCTTCTTATCCTCACAATATCCTCATCTACGTACATAGAAGCAGATGCATTTTGCTTGATCTTATCTTTGACAACCTGCAAAATAGTGAGATGCATATTTATTGAATCTAGTACCGAATGATACTTTCCAAATTCAACACTAATAAGTAATAAGTTTTAAAATCAACCAAGTTCAATTCTACTAGAATAACTGGATATATTATCAGGATCTTACTATTTCCAAAGCAAAATTATATTGTATGCTCTGGTATAATGGAAAACATAAGTATAAAAAATAAACGGGGCTACAAAGTTGTAATTTCACCTTGGAAGCATCTGTAGATTTATGTTGCTGCCTTGGTCCTATATCAAATTCATTCCTTTCATGGGTGAACTGGGCACTAGAAGATCCTAATAACAAATGATAAATACACATTAATCAGAAAGGAAAACTAACTGTTTCAGCTCTATTTATTAGAAAACATGAGAGTGGAGGATCTTGAATATAGAAAACATAAGCCATGTTCGACAGAAAAATGTCGGATAGAAGAACTTCCAATGTGAATTGTCTACCTGGCCCAACTTCTAAAAATTATATTCTGTTATGGCCATGACCAACCAGTTAAGATAACTAGCCTACCTAATAAATTATTTAGAAAAGTAATTCCCTACCTTCCAAAATGCAAATTCTGCTATGGCCATGACCCAGATTAGATAGCTAGCCTGCCCAAGGAAATCATTAGAAACCTAACTCCTTACCTTCTAAAATGTAAATTCTGCTATAGCCATGACTAACCGGTTACCCAGATGAGATAGCTAGCCTACCCGAGGAAATCATTAAAAAATAACTCCTCACCTTCTCAAATGTAAATTATGCTTTGAGCATGCCTACTCAGATGAGATAACTACCCTGCCTAAATAAATCATTAGAAAAATAACTCAATGTATCAATGCGGTTTGTCACCATAAAAACATGAGAATATAAGAAAAAAAGAATCCAAAGTAATGTTCAACTGAATGGTGGGATAAAAGAATCTCCTACTTGCAAATTGTCCATTAGATACCCCAAAATTTAACTGGTGTAATGTTCCACACAATCAGGGAACAAAAACTCTTCGTTGCAGATTGATCAATAGATATACAAAAATTAAAATCTACCTACCTACAAGAGTAGCTGGCCTCGTAATTATTGCATAACAAAGAACCAAATGTTTAAAATATTCTTGGTACAGAGAATTTTGAAGGGGTGAAACAGAAAAATAAAAACCAATGCGTCAATTCTATTTATTGATCAAAACAGGAGGAACTGAGAAAGAAACCCCTAAATCACATTCCAATTGAAAAAGACTTCCAATTGCAGTTTGCCCATTAGACCGACTTACTCGCATGAGGTGAGTAATCACTAGAAGTAAAATGTCGTTTGCAAAAAGTACACCAAGGGCAGTACGTAGATGGATAGTCTAACATAGTTGAGAACTGGACACCCAAAAAACGCGGTTTTTTAGGTTTTTCTAATATGCAATCGACTTACCAGATAAAGTACACCTGATGGATCGGAATCTTGCATATCCGCATTGCCAGGGAGAAAATCTTGCAGGTGGGTACGGAGATGGAAGCTTAGTTGTTGCACAGAGTACAGAATTTGAGATGACAGAGAAGCTAACTGCTCCCATATTTGCTTCTCCCTAGTATTTGGTATGAGAAGACTGCCATAGGATTTATATATACAATGGGTTATGGAATCAATGGGCTCCGAAGCATCTGTAAGAAGGACTTGTATTTTTGTGGGGAAGTCCAGAGATTCCCAAAGGAAAGATGCGTCGATTTTGCTCGCAAAGGACAAGGATGGATAACTATTAATTTATAAAATGATTCGAAACCCTCATTTAGATTGGACAGTGATAGAGGCAAGAGATTCTCCACTCTGCACATCAAAACCTTTTGTTGTTTAGGAGCCAGCATTTTTGCCATATGGATTTCTGAATGGGAAGCAGTCGCGTTTTTCGGAAGAGGGATCTTATTAGAAGGAAATAGAAATCTGTAATTTCCAAAATTTAGATTTTTGTTTGTTTTTTTCGATGGGGCTAAAAATTTGTCCCACCGACATCTTAAAACTTTGAAGTTTGAAATATATAGTAATTTTTATTTAAAAATTAAGGTTCAATACATAATACTGATTTCATTTTAAAATTTAAAATGTTATATTTATTTATTATTATAAATTATTTGAAATCATTTATAATACTGATTTCATTTCAAATTTTAAAATTTTATATTTATTCGTTTTGAAAAAAGGATAAAGACTTATTCAATCAAAACAAAGATACAAAGCAAAGGCCTCGGGCCCATCAAGACAGGAACACAAAAAAGTTCCCAAAAGACACTACCAACAACACCACTATTGTTGGCATTTGGTGAAGATGATATGAGTGTTAATCATGGTAATATATTGTGGTATTGTCATTGCTCGCAACATGATGTATTAGAGGCAAGAGATCAGTTTTATCGATGGTGTTGCAGATCTAATTGAAGAAATGACTAAGTGTTTAGTCAACCGGGCATATGACATTATACGAGATACAGGCGACCGGATCTAGAGTTTGAGATCGAGTTAAGGTGTATGATCATACATTTATTATCTTCAGAGGTAGATACAGCTATATCTATGATCGCATCAGTTAGTTTGAAGATCTGTGCAAGTTATTGAAGATTCGAGTGAACTAGTAGGATGAACATGAGACAGATATAAAAAAGTTTGGTTAGATCGGTTCCCAGGTCTATTTAATGTTCATAAATGATTGTTTGTGACCCGATTAATGTTGTGTTGACTCTATTGAGTTGAGCAATGTGTTTTGGCGCGATCGGATTTGAGTTTTATATCGGTGGGTAAAACATGTTAGGGCGGGAAGCCGACTGTGATAAAGTTGTTATAAAAGAAGGATGAAATTATGATTTAGGGTGAATGTTGAGAAGTTATTAGTGTTGTGATAGGTATTGGTGATTGTGTGAAGTTGTTAGATGTGTAAGGCGATGTTGTGATCAGAACTAAAGCGAATTTGTCAGACAGGAAGGTCAGAATCATATCAGTCATTCTTGGGTTCATCTCAATGCAAGCCCTAACAGGTTTGCAAGTAAAATCCTTTAACTAGGTCACTCTTAACAGGGTGAGAAGGATCTTTAATAGGATCTTAAGTGTAAATCCTTTAACCAAGTGACTCTTAGAAGGAGTTTGAAATCTCTAAACAAAGTAGTCTTTAACAAGACTTGTATTAGCTTCTAACCGAGCTAAAATACTCTTAACCAGGTATACCCCTAACAGGGTGTTTAGAATTTCTCCTAATAGGACAAATTTCTTTTGGTGCACTAGTGAAATTTGTGGGTATCATCTCACACATGGTTTTCTCCCTCTAACAAGGGTTTCCACAGGAAAAATTTGGAGTCTTATTTCTACTTTGTGTGAATGGTTTATGTGCTAAGTTTCTATGTGATATTTACTTTTGCATGTTGGATCTTGTGGGAGACATTTAAGATTTGTTTCATTTTTGTGGGTACACTGATTTACCCCCCCNGTTTTCCCCCCCCCCCCCCCTCTTAGTATCTTTGAAGACTAACAATTGGTATCAGAGCCTTGTTCCCTTGAAGAATTTGCAACTGTGGAGATTTTACTGAAGAATTGAGACAGTGATCTACAGATTTTGGAGGTTAATTTCAGTGTTGTCTTCAGTAGAATGTAACTCAATGGTACTACTCTTACATTAATACAAATTTTGACACTTTTTTTCATACCCCGGTCATTATTGTCAAAGGGAGAGTGAATGTGATGATGTACTTAAGCTAAAATTTGGGTAAGTTCATGAACAATGTAATTATAATGGTAAAGGGGAGTAGTATACATGATTGTAATTCCTAGGGGGAGCTTTTTTAAGCTATTGGGAATTAGTTTACTACAATGCACTATAATGTATTTTTCATTTCTACAGTAGATTAGACACTTAGGCAAATTTCTAGTTTATTTTTCTAGGTGTTGCCATCAATGCCAAAGGGGGAGATTGTTGGCATCTGGTGAAGATGATATGAGTGTTGATCATGGTAATGTATTGTGGTGTTTTCATTGCTTCCAACATGATGTATTAGAGGCAAGAGATAAATTTTACCGATGGTGTTACAGATCTAATTGAAGAAATGACTAAGTGTTTAGTCAATCAAGCAGATGGCAGTATGCGAGATACAGGTGACTGGATCGGGAGTTTGAGATTGATTTAAGGTGTGTAATCATACATTTATTATCTTCAAAGGTATATACAACTATATCTATGATCACATTAGTTAGTTTGAAGATTTGTGCAAGTTATTGAAGATTCGAGTGAACTGACAAGATGAACAGGAGACAGATAGAACAAGTTTGGTTAGATCGGTTCCCCGATCTATTTAATGTTTGTAAATGATTGTTTGCGACCCGATTAATGTTGTGTTGACTCTATTGAGTTGACCAATGTGTTTTGGCATGAACGGATTTGATTTTTATGTCGGTGGGTAAAATGTTTTAGGGCAGGAGGCCGATTGTGATAAAGTTGTTATAAAAGAAGGATGAAATTATTATTTAGGGTGAATGTTGATAAGTTATTAGCATTGTGATAGGTATTGGTGATTATGCAAAGTTGTTGGATGTGTATGTCAGAGATGTGATCAGAATTGAAGTGGATTTGTTAAACAGGAAGGTCAGAATCAGATCAGTCAATCTTGGGTCCATCTCAAGGCAAGCCCTAACAGGTTTGCAAGAAAAATCATTTAACTATGTCACTCCTAACAGGGTGAGTGGGATCTTTAATAGGTTCTAAAGTGTAAATCCTTTAACCAGGTAACTCTTAGAAGGATTTTGAAATCAATTTAAAAAGTAGTTTTTAACAAGCCTTGTATTAGCTTCTAACAGGGAAAATTTATTTTGTGCACTAGTGAAATTTGTGGCTATCATCTCACACGTGGTTTTCTCCCTCTAACAGGGGTTTCCATGGGAAAAATCTAGAGTCTTATATCTACTTTGTGTGAATGATTTATGTGCTAAGTTTCTATGTGATATTTACTTTTGCATGTTGGATCTTGTGGAAGACATTTAAGATTTGTTTCAGTTTTCTGGGTGCACTGATTCACCCCCCCCCCNTTTCAGTTTTCTGGGTGCACTGATTCCCCCCCCCCCCCCTCTTAGTGCCTTTGAATACTAACAACTACATATTCCTATCCTCCAACATTAACCTCTCTAAGGTCTCAAGATAGTCAAAAGGTAAACCATCCATCCCTCCAATATCTCAACCATTTACATTCTCAGAAGCCCACTTAGCCAAACAGTTAGCCACTATATTCCACTCTCTAGGGATATGAAAAAAGGAGATAAAATCTAAGGAATTACACAGACTTAAAATTTGTCTAACCACAAAGGCTAATGGCCAATTAATATCATCCAAAATATGTTTGTTCAATATATGCACAAAACTCTGAGAATCTGACTCACAGATAATCCTCCTCCATCCTAAAGAATATCCTCTCTCAAAAACAATCTTAATAGCAAGAGCTTCCATAAAATTATTAGAGTGATGTCCTTTATAAATAGAGAAGAAAAAATGGCACCTCCATCATCACCTCTACATGTACCTTCAATACCAATGTGTCATGGATTCCCACAAGAGGATCCATTTGTAATAATTTTTAAGACCCCCACATGAGGAGGTATCCACCTCCTGTCTCTACAAATATGTTGCTTAACATGTCAGGGTCTTTTTCCAACAACACAATCCACTCTACTATCCTTAATTTCAAATTCCTAACAATAGCGTTATCACCAAGATTAACATTTTTAGGTATATCACACTTTGCAGAGATAGTCTCATGAAGCCTGCTAACTATATTCTACTACAACTGAAAACTCCTCAATTTGGATTCACAAAAAACCCTATGGTTTCTTTCCAATCACAGGTTCCAGATAATAAAGGAAGGCCCAATAGCCCAAGCCACCTAAAGAAAAGATGTATTTGTTGTAAGTCTTCCCAAACCCTCCCAAAATTCAATTAAGAAGGCAACATGAATATAGGCATGTTGTCATGCCTCCCACCACCTATGCCACATCTCTCTTGAGAAAGGGCATAGAAAAAATAAATGGGAGTTGTATTTCTCACTATGCAAACAAAGAAAACAAATAGAGGGTCCCTAAAAACCTCTCTTACAAAGATTCTCCCATGTGAGGTATTCCCTCTGATAAACCTATTGGAGTTGATGAAAACTATCAACCCTATAGCTCCCAAGAATCACCTACGTGCAAACACCTGTCACAGAAAGAGAGAAGAAAAAACTATGGAGGCCAAAAATAACAGATCTGTGAAAGAATTAATTATCATGCAACCTAGGTTTCTCCCCTTTTAGGGTTTTGATCACCTGTTATAAGGTTGCATGATAATAATTAATAAAGAATTAATTATTATATGCCTAAAGTTTAGCTTAAGTGAACTAGAGATGATAAGTGACTTTAATAATTAAATTAGAATGATTTAATTAATAAGTGAATTAACTTATTACTCTAACACCCCCCCTTCAAGATAAACTTAGGGAGAAGCTAAAAATATAGAAACAACTACTAAAAATAGGAAATGGGTCCCGACAACAAGGCCTAATCAAGTACCCAATTACAAAAAATCTTTGTAAAGAGGAGAAAAGGAGAAAACTCGGTGGGCAAAACCCCTCTTTGAAAAGAGATGAAGACTGGTGAAGGATTGAAGAAGCCTCCAAACTAGAGAATGTCCCAGAAAATAGGAACAGAGGAAGAACATGAAGAACATCACTGAAGTGTGAAGTTGCAAACACTGTCAAAGAATAACTGTTGGAACCTCCACTGTAATAGAACACATGATCGGGTAAAGAAGATTGTAATCAAAGGCTGAAGAGCTGATCAATCAAGATGGAAGGATGCTTCCAAATTAGGAATGAAAAAGTGTCCATATGGTAAATGATCCATCTCACTGAAATGCATAGGTACCTAGCCACTGCATCCGCCTAGTACATAGGAACAAATATTGAATACATAGATCACTCCATTGAACCAAGGAAGCATTAGAACCAATAGGAGATACCTGTTAGAGTAATAAGTTAATTCACTTATTAATTAAATCATTCTGATTTAATTATTAAAGTAACTTATTATCTCTAGTTCACTAAAGCTAAACTTTGGGCATATAATAATTAATTCTTTATTAATTATTATCATACAACCTAGGTTTCTCCCCTTTTGAGGGTTTTGATCACCTTTTATAAGGTTTGATCTCTTTGTATTTGTTAATGAATCTTGATTGATCTTGAATCATCTTGTATTTTGTATTCTATTATTGAATCAATTGAGGATGTTTCCTCTTTCAATGATTTGTTATTTCTGGCCTCCATAGCTTTTGCTTCTCTCTTTCCGTGATAGGTGTTTGCGTGCAAGTGATTCTTGGGAGCTATAGGGTTGAATTTTCATCAACTCCAATATGGTATTAGAGCTCCAGATCTTCATGCCCTTGTTCTCTTCATGAGAGATTTGACCTTGTTCTTCAGATCTGTGTTTTCAAGAGGTTTTTGCTTTAGATTTTTGTGAATCTGGGGGGAGTTATTTTTCGGAGCACTTTGCGCACAAAGCGACCTCACGGTTGTGTTTGGAAGGCCCAAAAACCCCTATTTTATATAAGGCTCATCCAATTTAGACATAGTTGAAATTTGGGCCCTCTTTTTTGCATGCACGACCTTAGCACGCTTTCTGAGGCAAAAAAAAATGCCTCATTTCTGCACCGCCTCAAAATTTATGCCACCATATAGGTGGAGAAAAAATATTCAATTTTTTTTTTCTTGGTAAATATGCCAAATTTGGCCAAAAATTTAGTAGTCCCACCAAATTTGGAGGCATCACTAGATTTAGCTAGATTTAGCAGAGGTTTCTTGGAGTTTTTCTTGTTTTGGAGCCCTCTTCGTTTTTTTGCTCGTATCTTAAGCAAACATAGACATTTTTTTCCAAATGAGATATCGTCAGAAAGCTGGTTCCAAGTCCTACCTGATTTTGTAGGTTTGGTTTTCTGATTTTTTTGTCTTACAGAATTTTTTACCAATCAAAGTTAGGGTTTCTTTTTGTACTCCAGAAGCCATATCTTTCTCATCTGAGCTCTGATTTCAAAATCATTGGAAATTTGGTTTTGTGCTCTTTCTTCTTGTATGGGTCTCATTTCTAGAATCTGCTCCAGGTTTATTTTATTCAAGTTTTTTCTTTTTTGTAATCTGGTGAATATCTTGGATGTTTCAGGTCCTATGATCATTTTCCTTGCCTGGGATGACTCCTTTTTAGCTATTACTTATGTACCCATAGTCAAAAGTCATTCCTGAGCATTATAGACATATATTTATTTAGCAATTCTTCTTTTGTTTACAAATGCACCGGGATAAAGTGCCATTTGATGCATGCTTGGGATCTTGGACATTTTTGTGTCTATTTTTACTCGCACTATATTATAAAGTGTCATGGGGAAGTTTGATTTACCTTTGTCAAGTGAGTGTTCCTCCATGATATTATCCTCATGATGTGTGTCAAGACAATGTTTCCTCTACGACGCCATCCTTTATATGTGCTTATACTTTCCATTGCACTTTCTATGTTCATGGTTCTTCATCATGCATTTTTTCTTGGCAGTCTAGTTCAGTGTACCTATCATGCCTCTCCCTACTCAGCATTATGGGGGGTATCTTCAGTTGGTTCTAATGCTTCCCATGTTTGATGGGGTGATCTATGTATTCAGCATTTGTTCCTACGTACTAAGTGAATGCAGTGGTTGGGTACCTATACATTTTGGTGAGATGGATCATTTACGATATGGACACTCTTTCATTTCTATTTTGGAGGCATCCTTCCATCTTCGATTGATCATCTCTTTAGACTTTTTTTACATTCTTCTCTACCTTATCATGTTCTATTACAATGGAGCATCTAGCAGTTATTCTTCGACAATGTTTGCAACTTCATGCTTCAGTGATGTTGTTCCTTTGTTCCTATCTTCTGGGACATTCTCTAGTTTGCAGGCTTCTTTGGTCCTTCACTATTCTTAACCTCTTTTCGGAGAGGGTTTTTTCCCACTGGGTTTTCTCCTTTTCTCCTCTTTACAGAGATTTTTTGTACTTGGGTACCTGATCAGGTCATGTTGTCGAGACCCATTTCCTACTTTCAGTAGTCTTTTCTAGGTTTTTAGCTTCTCCCTAAGTTTATCTTAAGGGGGGGTGTTAGAGTAATAAGTTAATTCACTTATTAATTAAATCATTCTTATTTAATTATTAAAGTCATTTATTATCTCTAGTTTACTTAAGCTAAACTTTAGGCATATAATAATTAATTCTTCATTAATTATTATCCTGCAACCTAGGTTTCTCCCATTTTTAGGGTTTTGATCACCTTTTACAAGGTTTGATCTCTTTGTATTTGTTAATGAATCTCGATTGATCTTGAATCATCATGTATTTTGCATTCTATTATTGAATCAATTGAGGATGTTTCATCTTTCATAGATCGGTTGTTTATGTCCTATATATCTTTTGCTTCTCTCTTTCTGTGACAGGTGTTTGCATGCAGGTGATTCTTGGGAGCTGTAGAGTTGAGTTTTTATCAAATCCAATAATACCCCCATAATTTTGAGCATCGAGAGGCATGATAGGTACACTAAACTAGAATGCTAAGAATAACTGCATGATGAAGAACCAGGAACATAGAAAGTGCAATAGAAAGTACAAGCACATATAAAGGATGGTGTCCTGGAGGAAACACTCTCTTGACACACATCATGAGGCTAATGTCGTGGAAGTAACACTCACTTGGAAAAGGTAAATCAAACCCCACATGGCACTTTATAATATAGTGCAAGTACAAATAGGCATAAAGATGTCCAAGATCCCAAGCATGCATCAGATGGCACTTTATCTTAGTGTGTTTGTGAAAACAAAATGCTACTGAAATATATGTCTACAAGGCTCAGGAATGACAAAGATTTGTAATAACATGAGTAACAGCTAAAAAGGAGTCATCCCATGCAATGAAAATGATCCCAAGACCTGAAACATCCAAGATAATCACAAGATTGCAAAAATGCAAAAAACTAAATAAAATATAACTGGAGAAGATTTTGGGAATGAGACCCATACAAGAAGAAAGAGCACACAACCATCTTTCCCACAATGTGCAAAAGTAAAAAATTGGAGCCCAGATGAGCAAGATATGGCTCCCAGAGTGCAAAAAGGAACCCTGACTTTGACTGGAAAAAATCCTACAATATGGAAAAATCAGAAAACCAAACCTCCAAAATCAGGTCAGGCTCGAAACGAGCTTTCTAACGATATCTCATCTGGCGAAAAACACATCCATTTGCTCAAGATACGAGTAAAAAAGTGAAGAGGGCTCCAAAACAAGAACTCAAAGAAACCTCTGCTAAATCTAGCAGAGCTCCACTAAATCTGGCGATGCCTCCAAATTTGGCAAGATTGCTAATTTTTTTTGCCAAATTTGGTGGATTTACTAAGAAAAAAAAACTATTTATTTTTTGCTTTTTACTTGCCTTGAAAAATGTGCCCAAAAAAGGGTCATACATACAAAAAACATTTTGCCTCACAATGCGATTGTGTCCAAATTGGACATGCCTTATATGAAAATAGGGGTATGAAGACCTGGAGCTCTAATACCATATTGGAGTTGATGAAAACTATCAAACCTACAACTCCCAAGAATCACCTACATGCAAACACCTATCACAAAAAGAGAGAGAAGCAAAAGCTAGGAGGCCATAAACAACAAATTTGTGAAAGAGGAAACATCCTTAATTGTTTCAATAATAGAATATAGAATACAATATAATTCGATATCAATCAAAATTATTTAACAAATACAAAGAGATAAAACCTTATAAAAGGTGATCAAAACCCTAAAAAGGGGAGAAACCTAGGTTGCATGATAATAATTAATAAAGAATTAATTATTATATGCCTAAAGTTTAAGTTAAGTGAACTAGAGATAATAAGTGACTTTAATAATTAAATCATAATGATTTAATTAATAAGTGAATTAACTTATTACTCTAACAAAATCAACCATAAGAAAAAATTATATTTGGGCCTCGAAGAGTTGTTCCATACCTTCTTCCACAAAGACACATCTATCAGACCATGCAATTGTCTATCTAACATAGCATAACCTTTAGAAATAGCAAATTTTCCTTTTGGGTTGGGACCCCAAGCCAAAGTGTCTCTCTTTAAGGGAACTACATAACCTACCCTCCAAGATTTTAGCCAGCTTAGTACGATCCTTAAGGGCCCGTTTGGTTGGGGAATTGAAAAATAATGCAAATCATGGTTATCTATACCCTGGTTATGCAAACCCCGGTTATGCTTTTTTGGGACTGTTTGGTTGCCCTGGAAGATGGATTTGTAAATCCACATTCTCCGTTTGGTTGTCAAA
>MU225768.1:65305-92439 GCA_018584345.1 Thuja plicata
TATATATAACGGGTTCACATATTCTATTTAAATGTATAATTTAATAAAAGCAAGTTCATTAATTTTCTTTTCTTATTTTATATCAATGTTTTGCATCACACTCATTAATTATCATTAAAAATAATTTTAAAATTAGAAAATTACATAATTCTAAGCATCCATTAGAAAATTAATCAAAATGATTAAAATAAGAACACNAAAATGTAAAAACTTGAACAAATATAAATCTTTTAAAAAGACTATATAAAAATACATCTAATGACTTTTTAAACAAATAATCTTCAAATCTATTATTAAACAAAACACTAAAAACTATATATATAATACAAAAAAAATGAGACCTTGGACGTCGAAGTCAATATGATGTAACATATGATTTTGTATATTGCAACAGTTTAACTTAAAAAAATGCCCACGACTCTGCACGCCAACATTAAAAAAGCATTAAACTTAAAGTGTTCCCACACAGCTGTGTCAAATCAGAACATTAAAGCGCTCATTTCTTTACACCTGCGTGCGGACCCGACAGAAAAAATAAAATTGATTTGAAGTTCAAAAACGCGCTCATTTCTTTACACCTGCGTCAAAACGTGGTTATGTGCGGACCCGACGGAAAAATTAAAATTGATTTGAAGTTCAAAAACGTGGAGTTGCTCGGACCCGACGGAAAAATTAAAATGGGTTTAGTTTTCAACAAAACCGTGGATTCCAAAGTCATTCCACCTCCAAAGGTGGAATTCCGACATCCGCGTTTTCAGCGAAATGGGGTCACGCAAATCCACATTCGCATTTTATAAAACGGTTCTCAAATAGGGAATTGCACCCAATAACTGGGTTATGGGCGGCATAACCCAGTTATGGGGTGCAACCAAACGGGCCCTAACAGAGCCATACATGGGCCACTCATGTGGATTGTTCTAGCATGTCACCTCCACCTAACCTGTATGCCTAATAATTTTAAATTATCCAACTTAACCCACCCATCATCAGTAAAAAATGTTGCAAAGGGATTGAAGTTGAGGAAAGCTAAAAATAATATGAGGGTGACCATCCCAAGATTCATGCCAAAAAAGAGCTTCGGAACCTCTATTAAAGATCCATAAAAGGTCATCCTTAATAAGCTAAACTCCCTTTTTAAGATTATCCCAAATATAATATCCCCTGGCCATCAAACTAAGATGTGACACATCATGCCAATCAACACCTGGAAGATACTTGTAGGTTAGAATATTTGCCCAGTCCTGATCCTAACTGTTGCACCACCTCCAATACTACTTGGATACCAAGGCCTTTCTAACCAAAGCAATAGATCAAAGACTGAGGCCCCCAACATACTTAAATCTACAAACAAACTCCCATTTGACTAAACTCCACCTAAAAGAAAGAAGATTGTCAAACAAAAGAAATTGGCGAGAAAGAGAATCAAATTCTCTCACAAATTTGGAGGGGGGAAACTACACAAAACACCTATATATGGGTAGATCTTGCACCATAATCTTCAGGAGAATCACTCCTAGTAGAAGATAGCTACCTATAAGTCCAATGACTAACCTTACTTCAAAATTTGTCCAAAATTCTCTGCCAATAATCTCTACTTGAGATCCCAAAGCCAAAGGAATCCCAAGGTACATCAAGGGAAGAGAACCAATCTAAAATATGAGGATCCTAGCAATCCTACTCTGAATAAGATGAGGTGTATTAAAGAAATATATTGAAGATTTATCTTCATTAATTCTGTGACCTGAGGCTTTCAAGTAGATGTCCAAGGCTCTCCTAATATTCACTGCCCCATTGATTCTGACCATGCCCATCAAAACAATGTCATCCAAAAACTAAAGATGAGAGTAGGGAGGTAGAGCATTGCTCCAAATCCATCCCTAAATAAGACCCTACCTCACCTAAGATTTAATAAATCTGCCAAGTCCCTTTGCTATGATAATGAATAGATAGGGGGATAAAGGGTCCCCTTGCCAAAGTCCCCAAGAAGCACTAAACAACTCAGAGGGTTCCCCATTAATAAGAACTGAAAAGGAGGTATAAGTCACACAACTGAGAACCCAATTCACCCACTCTTCTCAAAATCTAAAGGCCAACATGATTTTATGTAAGAAATCCTAGTTCACCCAATCATAAGCTTCAGCCATGTCAAGTTTAATAAACATAGCTTTCTCCTTAGAGGTTGCCATAGAATGAATGGCCTTCATTAATATCACAACACCATCCAAAATCTATCTTCCACCAACAAACCACCTTGCTCCTTAGAGATCAAATCACAAAGGAATGACTTGAGTCTTTCAACAATAAATTTAGTGATAATCTTGTAGATCACATTACATAATGCAATAGGCTTGAATTGATCTAAACTATTAGACCCCTCCTTCTTATGAATAAGCACCAAGAAGTTATAATTCATAGACTTTAGCATTTGTTTATTCCTATGAGATTCCTAAACCACTTTTAGAAGATCAAATTTTATAATCTCCCAAAATTCATGAAAGAACTCGATTGGAAACCCATCCAGACCAGGAGCCTAACCTTTTTTCATATGAAACACAACTTCCTCCAATTCATGTGGCAAAATGGGGTGCAAGAGGGCACCATTAATCTCAATGGAGACTAGAGGGGGAATACAATTCAAAATGGCCTCTCCTCCACCATAGTTGCGGGATCCTCTTTGGTGAACAAATTCAAAAAATAATGACACCTTCTCTGGAAATTTCTTAATCAGAAGAGAGTTGAGCCCCTTTTGAAGAGATGAGAGAAGTAATAGAATTACCATACCTCCAAAACTTAACAAAGTTATGAAAAAAATTGTGTTTCTATCTCCTTCTTGAATCCAATCAACTCAAGACTTATGCTTCAATAAAATACCCTCATGCAACTCCCACTCTTCCAAATCCTTAAGAGCTAGGGACTCAACTTTACTAAGATCAAAATTCATCCCTTGATCTCGAATCTGACATGTGACATTATCCAACTTGGACTGAACTATCATATTATAAGAATTCAGGTTCCCAAAACATTATTTATTCTACCTCTTGAGCCTATATTTCACATGTTGTAGCCTCTTCCCAAAAGTATACATAGCCCTACTGGTCGGTTTTAGAAATGGATAAAAAACCATTCTTATCACTAGGACTCGGGGATTGGACATCCTTCCGAGAAACTATCCTCCTCATCATAAAAACCCATTTAATTATTAACCCAGTGACATGATACTTGAAACGAGCCAACAAGATTTATGCACCAAGAGTTGCCTCAGACCATGTTATTGCTGCAGGAAACAAATTGCTTGAAAGGGAAGCTATTTTATGGCTGTAGGAAACAAAATTCTTGAGAAATGAATGCAGAAGTATTAAATCTTGAAGAATGAAAAGCTTGAAACTCTAAACCAAAATGTTTCAACTGTTATGCCACTTTGGATGTAGGAAGTAATAACTAACTTACGACTTTGGCTGCAGGAATAGTTTCACATTTAGAAATGAAACAACAAGATGCAAAAATGAAAAATACATAAATGAATCTACCTAATGTAGATTCCTCACCAAGTGGGCCCCCTTGGGTGAGTATCCAAAACTCAATTACACAATATGAACTTTCAACACTTCACTATCATTGATTCGGGAACAAAGTACAATTGTATTCATGAAAGCTGGAAAATAATAGAATGGAAACTATATCTTCTGAAAAACTAATAACACCATCCTTCTCACATAGGAGTGGGGCTTTGTTTAAAGAAAAAATATCTCACAGCTAACTGCTCACACCATAAAATAAGAGGATACTTTATTATGCATATAGAAAGCAAGAAAGAGATATCCAGAATAGTAGGAAAGGAACTGTCGCAACAGGTAAGAAGAACAGTTATAGCCTCTCACTATTTCCTAGATCTTCTAAAAAATAGAATAACTTCTTAACCCGATATGCATTCAGTTGTTTCCACCTTCACCTTCTCACAACTATAACATGAGTTGTATTAACTCCTTCGTCGATCGACTCGCTGCAGGTTCGGGTCTGATTGTCTAGCGTAGAGGTGCATTTACCTGGTTGTTCTTCTTTACTTATCACAATCTGCACCAAGGTGTTAGAATACAAACATCCAAGAAAAAATCAACCAAACACGCATGCATACATTTTCATTCAAACAGTTATTTACTTATAAAAACATAACCACAAAGTTATCATATTTATATACCATTTATGGATATAGCATTTATGGATAGGTATGCATGTCAAAGTCTTTAAAACATATCAAATATCTTTGTTGATGCATGCCACTTAATATCATGAAGATAGAAGATTAGTTTGGAGCAAAGTATAATGAAACTAGGAAACAAAACATGGGAAAAACTATCCTAGGGATTAAAAAGATGGCATAAATATGCCTTATCATTTCCCCCTATGAAAGCAAGTGACTTTCCTCAGGTACTGTCACATTGAAAATTTGGGTGAGCACTCTAAAATCCCCTATGGTTGTATCACCTCCACTAGTACTTCCTCGGTGCCAATAGAAACCATTTGTGCACCCGAGCTTGCTCTTATGACTGGTCTTTTGTTGATCATTTACTTCATTGTCTATGCAACTGTATAATGGCCACATGAGAAGGAGGCTGGAAGGTAAGAGGAAGCCATAATTCTGACCTGACCTGTCTACCTAAGTGGGTATACTAGTGAACCCTCTGCATGGTAGATCTAAAATTGATTAGGTTGTCTGCCCCATCTCGGCCCTCTGATGCTCTTTTCCCCTCATGGTAGGGAATTTTTTCAATATTTTTATATACTTGTTTCTTGCGACCTAATATTTGCTTTCTGTATTTTGGCCGATGAAACCCATAGGATATTTCTATCCAATCACAATACATTTGTTTTTGTTTACCATTTTCAGGTCACAGGGGCAGCGTGACTGCCTATTCTTTTTCCCTATGTTTATTTAACTGCTCTTCATAATTGATTTCGTTTCTCACCCATGACATCAGGGCTGGAAAATGCACATCTCCAATAAATAGTAATGGATTCCAATCAATAACAGAAGGAACAACATGGTTGTGTAAGTATAATTCATAGAGTAGATTCATGATAGAGTCAAGTGCCCCCTCATAAGTGGCCACAAATTCTTGTGGTGAGGTTATGTTTGGGTTGAGGTTTTTGATAATTTTCATCAATTTAAACATAAGAGATTGTTCCTCTAGACATAATGCATATACCCTTGGGGTGGTATGCATTCCTTTATCTAGGGAATCAAATCTTCTACTAAATCGAATCTAAATTGAAAATCTTCTACTCCATGCTTCTGCCTATCTATTTATTTCTTTAACTCATTCTTTTCTATCTCCCACATAGATTTTTCATACTGCATTTTCTTATAAAAATTTAGAGATAGAGAATGGAGCGTTACCTTGTCCTTATCTATTTGTCCTATTTCTGAGCCTTGTCCCTCATGTTGTTCTACTTCTCTATTTCTAGCCACATCCTGATTTGATTTATTCATAGACAGAGGTTTCCATAAGACCATTTGCAATGAGGTGTTATGGTCTAATAATTATTCAATTATAACAAATTGAATATTCTTCCCCTGACTTCCCTCTTGAAATAGGGGTTGATTATCATTCTCCTTTTGTTGATTGATGGATTCCTCAATCGATACAGCTGCAGGATCCTCCTCCCTTATGTCCTGGAATTCCCGAGGTGGGCTGCTAATATTTTCTTGGGGCTCATCTGTCAGTGGCTCTACAATGGAACTTTTTGGTACATCTGCATGCATGGCTTTGGGAACTATGTCAGGTGTTACCGCTCCTCGCATATGAAGTCGAACACTTGTTTTGGGAGGAGTCCTTTTAGTGGTTGCAAGACATTTCTTTGGGGTACTTTTCCTCTTGGAAGAAGTAGTTGCAGGAGATTTGAAATTTGCAGGGGGAGTGTCTCCTGATATGACAACCGCAGGAGATGGATAAGTGTCAATATTAGGCTTTCTCCTTTTGGAACCCCTAGAAGCGGGTTCATGAGTGACCATTGTTTCCTTCATAGGTATATCCTCATTCATTTTTCCTTTCCCTTTGTCCTTATGATTGATGTTTTGAGTTACCACATGATATTGTGAGGCTGCAGAAATCTCATGCTCAATTATTTCAATACTAGTGTTCAGAATTCCCAATGCCTTAGTTTCTTGTTCTGCTTCCTCGAGTGAAGGGTTGGAAGTAGAGGGCTCCTGTATTGGAGACAAAGTTTCATCTAGAAAATTTCCTTGTTCCTTATGAACCCTCTATTTAGGTGTTGCACCATTTAATTTCACTTCTCATGCCAAAACAAATTCCTCCCAATTCATGGGAGATGCATCTCTTAGAAATTTTTCCATGAGAATTTTAATCAACCCTTGATGGGTTATGACATTATGTCATCCTTTCTTAACCTCCTCTAAGCATGGAATAAATAAAATTTGGAACATTCATAGTTTGACCATGTCGTAAATGACTGAGCAATTTAAATTGTACATGTAAGAATGAAAAACATCCCTCATAGGTCAAATACCTGATGACATGGACCACAAGATATGGATATAAACTAGGTAGGGACAATCTTTTGGCTCCTTTCTTGTTCACCTCAAGCGTTGAGTCTATTGGAATGGTGAACTTGGCTCGTGTTGACAGTGCATCGTAACCATGAGAGAATGCTTCAGCAACAGAGGGAAGCCCTAAACCTTCGACAATTCTTGCCTCGGTAGTGTCCACCCTCAGGCCCTTTACTTGCACTTCACCATTATTCAAAGTTATGAGAAATGTCTGTGATATTTCCTCATCATAACCATTCAAACAAAGAAAATATGTTAGCCACCCAACATTGTTGAACATTTGAACACTTGTCGAGCCTTGAAACAAGGACAAGTGGTCGACTAGTTCATGTCGTATAGGCAAACCTCCTAGTTTTTGAATTCACAACTCTACCAATGCTGACTATTTTCAAAACATACCACCCTCCAAATTATGCTATAATAGATACCAACCATTTTGAATTCACCTTCTTCTAATGCTTAGAAATTTAAGTGACATGTGAATTCACAAAGTTCTTGGCAGGAGATTTCAAAAGTTTTGGTAGAACTGGGGTTTGTTTGAAATAAATTTTAAAACAAGGCTAGCAAGGACAACTTCTCATGCGGGGATTGTCACATCAAATCGCAAGAATGGCTATGGAAGTGTGATGAGAAAGGACAATAGTTCAAATAATAATGGCGGAGAAAAGAAAGAATATCAGTCCCACCCCCTACAAAAAAGGGGCAGGGGTCCTCACATGCAAGAAAAAAGGACAATGACATTGGAATGATTATTATGTATTAAACACAAATTAACTATGATCATGTAAGAAGAAGTACTATTATTGAATAATAATAAATGTGTATGTGTACCTAGAGGATATTTACCATTGAATGCCCAAATTTGGAAAATATTTACTGAGGTATGTCGAGAAAGGTAGATCTTTTGAATTAATGATGAGGTGGAAAGATGAGTGACGTGGAAGAGACATGAGGTGGGGTGTAATGGAATAGATTTATTACGCAAAGGAGTGGTTTCCTTGGAAAAAGGAAACTTTATATTATGAACAACATGACGTAAGAGGATTATAGAGAATGGAGCGGAAGACTATTTTGTTTGACTTCAGGAGGTATTTTAGTTGCAGGAGAACTTTGAAATTGGCACAGGAATTCAGCCTTGGTGGTTATTTTATGGTTCAGACGAAGTCTGTGTCCATTGACCAGTAGCTTGAAATGTACATGGTCGACTGTGGATAACTAAACTGCACCATTGTCAAAAAAAAAAAAAATTTCATAAGGGTCGAGCCAATGAGTAGTTAGCTTACCTTGTGTTTTCTGAAATTGTAAATCATAGAGTAGAGTCGAGTCACTAGGAGAAAACATTTTTCTCCGTATGTGCGAATCATGTCATTTCTTCCACTGTAACATGACTATCTATGTTTTCTGTAATGTCATCTTCTACATCTCATCTAGAGTACTGAGCTGCAGGAGTTGTTCTCCCTAAGTTGCATGAAGATCCATGTTTAACTCCAGTGATGTGTGTAATGTCTTGTGCTCAAACTCGATAGGCATCATGAAAGAATTCCCATACACCAATTCAAAAGGTGTGACTCCTGTCATTATTTTCCAAGTTGTCATGTATGCCCAAACAACTTATTGAAACCTGCTGCTCCAATCTTTCCTATGTAGCTAGACTATTTTGATTAAGATCGCCTTAATTTCTCTATTGGTAATCTCTGCTTGGCCATTATCCTGGGGGTGGTATGGGTTGGACTTTCTATGATGAATGTTATACTCATTCATCAATGCTATGATATGATTTGATGTGAACTGTGCCCCTTGATTGGTGGCTAGCTCTCTTGGAACACCATATCTTATGAAAATCTCCTCATATAGGAACTCAACAACCTTATTGTCCCTTGCATGTTTCATTACTCAGACCTCCACCCACTTAGTCACATAATCTGTGCAAACTAGGATGTAGGAATTATCATTGGATGCAGGATTGATTGGTCCCACAAAATCTAATCCCCATTTATCAAATGGAGTAACTACCACTTGAGGAAAGAGAGGCATTTTGTCAGAGTTTGTAGGTTGGCCCATCCTTTGACATCTATCACACTTTCTAGCATAGTTTTTTGCATCTTTGTGTAAGGTTGGTCAGTAGTACCCAGTGATTAATACTTTCATTACTGTTCTTTTTTCTACAAAATGGCCTCCACATGGCTCATCATGGAAGGCATGAAGGATATCATAGGTCTCATCCTCTCTTACACATCTTCTCATAATATGACCAGGTCAAGTATAAAATAAACAATTAGAAATCCAAGAGAAATTGAAAGTTTTCTCTATGAGAAGCCTCTTTTCCTTGGATGAGATCTGTGGAGGTACCTTGTTAGAGCCTAAGTAATTGGCAATGTCAACATAACATGGTGTACTAGCTGAGATGGAGAACAAGTGATCATCAGGAAAGTTGTCATTAATGACTTGAGAATTATCAGCATTCTACAACCATGACAATAAATAAATAGCTACATTAGCTCACCCTGGTTGATCAACTATTGTGATATCAAATTCTTGTAGCAGTAGAAGCCATCTGGCTAACCTCCATATGATAGCAAGTTTGTTAGTCAAATACTTAATTGTTGTATGGTCAGTGTGCACATAGATCTAGTATCCGGTAATGTAGTGGAAAAATTTGTTGAGGGAATAAATGAAAGCCAGGAGTTCCTTCTCAGTGACTATGTAACTCAACTCAGGTCCCTGTAAAGTTTTGTTGATAAAATATATTGCATACTCAACAACATCCTCTTTCTATCCCAAAACAACTCCCACAATATAATCAAAAGTATTAGTATGAATATGAAATGACAATGACCAACTGGGTCCGCTTAGAATAGGTGCTTGAGTAAGAACATACTTGAGCTGCAGGAAGGACTCATCACAAGCTATTTTCCATAAAAACTCAGAATCCTTTATAAGTAGGGAATATATTGGGCTTTCCATTTTATTGGAGTCTTTGATAAATATTTTGTAGTAGCCAACATGTCCTAACAAACTTCAGACATCCTTTTGTTTGGTTGGTATGGGCAGGTTCATGATGACCTCTATCTTAGCAGGATCAACTTGAATACCAAGAGCAAAGATATAATGTCCTAGTACTACCCCCTATTGCATCATCTTAAAGCATTTCTCACTGTTCAAGGAAAGATTATGTTCCTTACATTTTTGAATAACTTTGCCAAGGTTAGACAATATTTCCTCATAGGTCTCTCCATATGTAGTGAAATCATCCATGTAGATTTCCATACAGTCATTAGAAATATCAGCAAAGATACTAATGATTGCCCTTTAAAATGTTGTTGGAGCATTACAAAGGCCAAAAGGTAAGACCAAGTAGGAAAGGGTTCCCCATGGACAGGTGAATGTAGTCTTTTCTTGGTCTTCAAGAAGAATCCTAATTTGGTTATACCCATTGTACCATCGAGGAATGAAAAATTATTTTTGCCTGCTAAGGATTCTAACACTTGATGTATGAATGGAAGAGGGAAGTGGTCCTTTTTGGTAGCATTATTGAGCTCTTTGTAATCAAAACATACCCTCCACTTGCCTCCTTTCTTGGGGACTATAACTAAAGGAGAGACCCACTGACTGTCTGAGATGGGATAGATGAAACCAACACTAAGCAATTTTGTAATTTATTTTTCACTATCTCCCTTAATGCAGGATTAACACGACTTTAAAAATGTCAAACATGGGCTTTATCCTATGACTACACAACTTAGGATTTAAGCCTTTCATGTCCCCATAATCCCATGCAAATGTTGTGGCATGATCTTTTAATATATTGGCTAAGGATATTTGTTGCTGAGGGGTAAGAGGACTATTGATGTTCAAGCAACGTCCTAGAGATACTTCTAATTGTTTGGTTAGCTCCACTATAGAATCGTCCATAAATGAGGGTACCTAAATTTCATGTGGAATAAATTGGTGGTAGAGATGTTTGGCTACAGGGAATGGAGACAACTTGCAATCAAGATACAAAAGCTGCAGGGAGCAGTGATGGGGAGATGAACAATTGAAAGAAGGTGAACTCAGTCCATACTGATTTTGTAGAATGTTTGTCATCATGGTATCTTCTTCTTGAAGATGTAGGAAAGGGTCTCTTTTCAACATCATTAATTGGACTACTGAATTGACTACCTCAACAACTTCCCCTATGTGTGGCCAGATTGGTGAGGTCAACTCCATTTGCAGTTGGGCAGGCAAATATAAGGCTAACGTCTTAATATGCTGACCATCCAAGATGGTCATATCTCTGGAACAACAACCTATATAAGCATCAATAGTGGCTAACCAAGGTCTTCCTATAATGATTATATATCCCCCCAATGTGGCTTTTGGGATAGTATCATGAAGTCATCAAGGTATGACCAAGATTCTAAGGTGACAACTATATCTTCTACCATCCCATCAATCTTAATTGTAGAACTGTCTGCAAGCTGCAAGATAGTAGGTGTATTCTTGAGATTGGTAATGTTGATTTGTTGCATAATATATTTGGTCGTAACATTTATAGCTATTCCTAGGTCTATCAAAGAATTCTTGATGGTTGCCTTGTTAATAGTAACCTCAACAACAGGGCTACCAAGGTCTAAATATTTTGGAACAACTACCTTTCCAAGCATGATGTCTAGAAGTTTTCCTAACACACGCACAGTCTCGGGGTCTTTTCTTTTTCAGCCAGGTTTCTTAAAACATTCTTCTTTGATAGCTTTTCCATAGGTTAGCACATCCTTGATAGCTTGAAATAATGAGATTTGAACATTGATGTTTTTGAGCTGATCAAGTATGTTAAAAGCGACATGTTCAGAAGGATTAGTATTTTCAGCTTGCAACCTTTGTGGGAAAGGAGGAGATGGTTGATGGGCTTTATTAGGCGGTGTGCTTGTTCTTTCTAGAGAAGTATGAGACTCATCTATATGGTCTAGTTCTTTTGAGGATACATTTGTTTTAACAGGAGTTGGAAAATTTGGTGTAATACTAGACCGCAAATGGATATCATTTATATATGTATAGCACATATAGGGTATTGGTTAGGGTTTGTTACATAGACATTTTGTTGTTGGGCTAGAGGCCTATTGTTTGGATTTGGTTGAGGTTGGGAAGGAAATTAACTAGGCCATGGAATTGTAGCAATGGCTGCAGGAGGTGGAAAAAGTGCTTTCTGTTGTGGTTGAGGAGGTGGTTGCAGGAATCCTTGTGGTTGGTTTGGCCATTGCTGACCTCCCTGCCATTCTTGATTCTGCTGCCAATTACCTTGTGGTGGTTTCCATGCCCCTTGGGGTTGTTTTCAATTCCCTTAGGGATTTTTCCATTGAGGATTGGGGTAATTTGGTCACTGAGGTTGAGGATTATTCCAAGGAAGGTACTAATTATTCATAGAAGGTTACCATTGATTACTATAAAATGGACTAGTAAATGTAAGAGGATCTTGAGGCATATCTTGTCATTGGGACCATGGTCTCCATTGAGAAACAAAGAATACTTGGTCACCTTCTCCCTCAACTTTCTTAAAATCAGTGGGAAATTAGGCAACCTTGTGATTAGCCACCAGCTTACACCGAAAATCTCTCTTCTTCTATCTACAATGGGGGTAGGATTCTGCAAGAATAGCTTATGCATCATCATGCTTCTTCTTCACCTACAATTTATCTAGTTGTGTGGTCATTTTATTGATGATATCTTTCTTGAAGTCGAGCAGAAGATGAGTTATTTATGTCTGCGGGGCTCCATCACCATTTGTTTTGCCTGAAGTGGACCTATATCCTTGACCTTTCTTAGTAGCATCTCTAGAGTAATTGAGGTAGATTTTCTTGATATCATCTCATGTATATTGGGTGATATCCCCTCCTTCCATCAGGTCCAATGCTTCTATGCACCCCTCATTGATACCCTCAGGAAGAGTAACTTTTGAGACACCTGGTTGAGCTGATGTTGTGTGTTTTTCTGCAAACTGAACAAAAATCTTGACACACAATCTTCTAGGCATTCATCTTCCTTATAAGTCATATTAAAAATTCCATCCCCCATCATATCATTTCCTCTGCACTACTCTTTATACTTGGTCAAGAAAGCACTCTTCATTTCATCCCAATCATGGACAACATTCTGACCTAAGCCTATAAACCATCTCAAAGAAGACTCCTTCAGAGTTGCAGGAAAAAAATTTGAGCCTATGTGGATCCATGGTGTATTCATAACTGTGATAGAGGATATCAAACTCAAAGAGAAAGGTATCTGGGTGGTCTGTCACGAGTCCATAAAATTTGGAAAGGGTCGAAGATGAAATGTTCTTGAGATTGTTGTTCTCACACTAATTAGTGATTGGAAATGGAAAAGTAGGAGGATTCACCATCCTGGGTGGAACTTGAGGTTGATTCTAAGGCTGTTAGATGACTAATGGCAATGGATTTTCTTCTTCTTGATGCTCAGGGTATTGAATTCTCAAATTGACAAGGCTTCAGCAAAAGGATTAAACTATGGTGGTTCTTCAGGGAGGTAAAATCCTAGGGGTTCACCTTCTAAGGATGACAACAACGATGAAGAAGTAGGAAGGTTTACAATAGCATCGAAATATGGACCCTCTTCTTCTTCTGGCACAAAGATTTCCCCTAATTGGTTGTCAGGGTAATTTGGCAAGTACCTTCCTAGAGCATCTCTTCTTCTTCTATGCATGCAACTGGAATGAAGTTTTGTGGTATTTGGTTGGGAAATTTTTTGGGGTTCTTTCTAGTTTACTCAAAATAGGAGAATGAAAGCATAAACAAAAGCAAATTCTACAAATGGCCGAGTAAAAACTCAGCTCGACACCGTCCCCGACAACACCACAAAAAATGATCAGTTTTAGAAAGGGGTGAAAAACTAGGCTTATCACTAGGTGTCAGTGATTGGACATCTTCCAAGAAGCTATCCTCCTTATCATAAAAACTTATTTAATTATCAACCCATGAACATGATACTTGAAATGGGCCAACAAGATATATGCACCAAGAGTTGACTCAGACCATGTTATTGTTGCAAGAAACAAATTGCTTGAAAGGGAAGCTAGTTTATGGCTACATGAAATGAAATTCTTGAGAAATGAATACAAAAGTATTAAATATTGAAGAATGAAAATCTTGAAACTCCAAACCATAATTTTTCAACTGTTCTTCCACTTTGGTTGTAGGAAGCAACAACTAACCTGTGGCTTTGGCTGCAGGAACAATTTCACACTTAGAATTTAAGCAAAAAGATGCAGAGATGAAAACTACAAAAATGAATCTACCTAATGTGGATTCCTCACCAAGTGGGCCCCCTTGGGTGAGTATCCAAAACTCAATTACACAATATGAACTTTCAACACTTCACTATCATTGATTCAGGAACAAAGTACAATTGTATTCATGAAAGCTGGAAAATAACATAATGGAAACTATATCTTCTAAAAAACTAATAACGCCCTCCTCACACAGGAGTTGCACTTTATTTAAAGTAAAAACATCTAAAAAACTAACTGCTCACACCATAAAACAAGTGGAGACTTTATTATGCATCTAGAAAGCAGGAAAGAGATATCCAAAATAGTAGGAAAGGAACTATCACAACAGGTAAGAAGAACAGATCTAGCCTCTCACTATTTCCTAGATCTTCTAAGAACATAATAACTTCTTAACTCAATCCTTGTTCAGATGCTGCCACCTTCACCTTGTCACAACAATAACATGAGTTGTATTAACTCCTTCACCGTTCGGCTCACTGTAGGACCGAGTTTGATTATCTAGCGCACAGGTGCATTTACCTGGTCATTCTTCTTTACTTATCACGATCTGCACCAAGGTGTTAGAATACATACATCCAAGATAAAATCAACCAAACACGCATGCATACAAATTCATTCAAAGAACTATTTACATATAAAAACATAATCACAAAATTATCATATTTAATATACCATTTATGGATATAGCATTTATGGATAGGTATGCATGTCAAAGTCTTTAAAACATATCAGATGTCTTCGTGGTTGCATGCCGCTTAATATCATGAAGATAGCATATTAGTTTGGAGCAACATGTATTGAAACTAGGAAATAGGACATGGAAAAAACTATCCTAGGGATTAAAAATATGGCATAAATATTTGATGTTGTAGCCTCTTCTCAAAATTATACATAGCCCTACCATGGGCAATAGGGTATACTTTAGTGGCAAATATTCACCAATGGTGAATATTTCACGTTGATGAATTGCAAAATGGTGAATATATTGTACTAATCGGGGTGATCACTTCACCCAGAATTTATAAATATTTGGTCCAATGCACGGCCCAATCGTCCATCATTTAATGTAATTAATTGTATCTCTATCACAATTTTGCCTATAGAATCTACGTTTTCTACATGGTAAATTAAATATTTTTGCCTACACTTTCCGAGGTTGTCTTAATAGACGACCATAATTAACCAATAGAAATATATTATATTTTATTTTTAAGTGGATGACCCATAATCGCCTTGAAAATTACACAAGACGTGTTATAGTTAAGCGAGATTCTTCAAATATTTGTATACCATATAAAATTCCTGCCAAATTCGCCAAATAAGGATTGGTATAAATACATCAACTAAGTCCAAACTTTAGATTTAACTCTACACAATTTGGTTGGTTCTGAGAAGTGAGCTCTCAATTTGGATCTGAGATAGTTGGACCAGGAACAACCATTGTTGTTGACTACACTGGCGATTGCTAGTGACCTAAAGGTAAGTGATCATATTTTTGCATGAGGTGAAAAAGAAAGTGTAAAGAGAAAAATAAGAGAGTTAAACTTCATTGCATTGTCTTTAGATGAAGTTATGACAATAGATAATACTTCATGGGTATGTATGCATGTTTATACTATAGAGGATCATGATCGCCAACCTCATCCACTATTTGTTTCTAAACTGAACGTTAGTGCGACAAATTTTTTTTATTTCAACTAGTAAAGAGTTCTTTAATTGAATATGGAGGTATGGATGACATGACGATTTCCCAAAAGTGGGTGTGTGTTGGAGCAGATGGAGCTTCAGTAATGCAATGTCACAAGAACGGTCTTTGGGCAAAGATGGAAATTTCTTGACCCTACATTACTAGAATTCACTACATGGCCCACAGAATGAATCTAGATTTTGAAATTGTGAGAAACCATGCCATAGTAAAATAAATGAAGATAGGTGAGTTATGAGGCATAGTGTTAGGATAATGATCCTGGTGCTACGCATCATCTCCGGTTTGAATCTAATGAAGGTCACCACAAACCCTTTTAAGAGAAGAAGAGTTGTAATGGAGCGACAACGGGTGGGAATAGAATCTTTTTGAAAGCATGAGGGTTTGGACTATGGTGACCAATCCAGATGGAGATGGCACCCTCAACAAAGCTCTTTCCAAAACCCTTTTGGGTTTAATGGGCGAAGAAGTGGGTGGGTTGAATCAGAGTAGGGGAATTTTTCAAAAGGTGCTTCTAACTAGAAAAGGAATGGATGGGGTTGGGAGAACAGATTGCCAAAGCCATATGGTTTTCCTCTTCAAAATGGATTTAATTTTAATCAGATTGCTAAGAATTTTTGGCGCCCCAAGTCTCCTTGAGTATTGGCTTGCTACTCTCTTCGGGTAAGTGAGAATGTTAAACTCATTACTGCGTCCTCTATTTTGGTAAATAATACACAATGGTTAGAGTCTATGAAGTTTCTGTCTGATAATGCCTTTTGTAATGAAATGGATGGGTCCTTGGCCTTCTTTGAGTTTAGTTAAAAATTGGTGTGAATCTTAGTGGCGATGTTTCTGTTCTATAAAAACATTGACCAACAGATTCTATTTGGTAACCTGCTCCTCGAAATAGGATAAGGAATGGATTATGGAAAATGGGCCCTACCTTATCAATGGACAAGGTTTATTTCTAAAATATTGGTCTCCAAACTTTAACCGCTTAGTGGAGAAGGTTAGGGAGATTCCAATCTAGTTCAAACTCTATAATCTCCCTTATGAATATTGGGGACCATACACACTGAAGTCTATTGGGGAAAGTCTAGGGACCTTTGTTAGATCTAAGGAAGTAATACACTACCCAGATCTCTTAGTATTCCCTAGGGTTTTAGTGTGGAGATAAGAATGTTATAAATGCCTATACTTTATAGTCTTAGGCTCAAAGAAAGGGGAATGGAAATAACCTCTGTTTGTGGAAAAGGGAGAGGAAGATTTGTGCTTAAATGACTCTCTAAGGACAGAAACCTTGGGTAAAGGAAAAGGGTTGGATGCAGATAGAATTAATGATATTATTGCCAAAGGAACAAATGGTGTAGAGAATGACTGAAAATGACATAGATGGGATTGGTTAGGTTGAGGAGAGGTTTTCCAATTGGGGTCAGGCAGATGTTTTGGAGTCATGGACATATAGTAGGAAAAAGGCTATTAGCCTGCTTTTTTCTAAGGGAGATATTTATGGTGTTGTAGACACTGCAGAAAAGTAGCTCTACGCAAGTTGTATAGGAGACCCCTTTTTTTGTTGATCAAGTCAATGGTAGGATTGAATCTGGCACTGTAGATATGGATGAGGACAAAAATTCAGAATGAATAGATGCTACAGTGAAAAAAACTTTTGTTGAAGAACAAATGGACAGTATTAGTAATTGTGAACTATCTTCCAGAATGTGTTAGAAGATGGGCAGTGACAGTGTTTATCCTTGACACTTATAAGGGGGAAGACATTGGTGATAGAGGACCAAAGAGAAGTGAATGGGTGGAGAGGTGTAATAAACCCCTAGAGGAGTCAATTTTTCCTTATGTTTATGAAAAGTATATGTCCCCGGCTAGACAAGGAAATGACAACAATGGGGAACCATTGTTTAAAGATATTGAGATATCCCCAATCAGGAATGTTGATAGCTCCTTTGAGGCAGCCAAGGACAGTGGGGGTGATTTTGTTGATACTGATTCTGATTATGACTCCTAGGATGATGAGAGAATGATTGATGAGATAGGAATTTATGAGTCACCAGGTATTATGGAACCAAGAATGGTTGAACAAATGTCATCGGGGTTATCTAAGCCTAAGATTGGGGAAAAGAAGAAGAGAGGGCGCAGATCTAATAGGGTTCATTTGGAACTTGCGGGGAGTGCCCTAAACCAAGCCAAAATTTTGAGGTCAGGAATAGGGTATGACTTTTCCTGGCAGTAATGAAGATCCTCTCATGCAATGTCAGGGGCCGCAATGCCCCTGACAAGATTCACCTAATCAAGCATTGTCTTGATCAAGAAAGACCAAATATTTTATTCTTACAAGAAACTAAGATTAAGGATAATGATGTAGAATGTTTTTTGAAGTGTTCTTCAAGATGGAAAGGGACTCTATGTCGATCTAATGGTGCTTCAGGGGGTCTTGGGGTTCTATGGAAATCTGATACAGTAGATGTTCAAAGTTTCAAAAATGGTAGAAATTGGCAGAGATTTGAGGTATGTTCAAAACAGCTTTTGGCAAAACTCTATGCCTCTAACATTTATGGGTCGAATAGTCCTGCCCTTAAAAAAGAGTTATGGTAAGAGATTTCAAATGTGTTGAACTCCCACAATGATGAGATTTTGATTTTGGGGGGAGAATTTAATGTTATCCTGTGTCCTTTAGAGAAAAAAAGAGGATTGGGGTGGGTCGGGAAGAGTTAAAGGGACTTTACAGACTTTATTAACATGAATGGTCTTTTGGAGATTAATTTTAGCAATGGAAATTTTACTTGGACAAACTATAGGAGTGGTCATTTAAACATTGTAGAGAAGCTGGATAGATTCCTACTGGCAGGACCGTTGGAAAGGGATAAATGGATCTTCAATGTTGAGATTATGCCCTTGTTAGGTTCAGACCATTTTCTGATTTGCTTGAGGTTTCAAGAGGACTCAACACCTGTTAGATCCCCTTTTAGGTTTGAGTTGATGCGGCTGTGAGCTGACAATTTCCTGGAAAAAGTAGCTAAATGGTGGCAGATTGCACCTTAATGATCTGGTAAGAAATCCTTCCTCTTATTTAAAAAGTTGCAATTCCTAAAAGAATAACTGAAGATATGGAACCGAGAGAAATTTAGAAACAATTTTGTGGAAAAAATTAATCTAGAAGTTGATTTAGCAAATTTGAATTCTAAGGTGATTGTTGAGGGGATGGGGGAAGATGATTTCCTTAATGAAGAGAGATTATCTAAGGAGTATGCTGAAGTTTTAGCTAGGGAGGAGTTTTTTTGGAAATAGAAATCTAGAGAAATGTGGCTGAGAGAAGGGGATAGGAACACCAAATTCTTTCATAACTCAGCCAAAGTGGAAAGATCACAAAATAGAATCTTCTCAATTCATGACAGTAATGGTATTCTTCTTTAGGATGAGGAGGACATCAACTGGGAAGCAGTTAATTTCTTTATGAAAATATTTGTTGTGCCCCAAAATCTTTCTGATTTGGATTTGAATCTTTTGGATGTTGTTCCGTGCTGCACCTCAGAGCTGCAGAACACAACCTTAATTTAGCCTACTTCTAAAGTTGAGGTTAGGGATTCCCTATTTAATTTGGGGGAGAGGAAAAATCCCCTAGCCTAGATGGTTTCTCTACAATTTTATTTCAAAAGGCTTGGGAGATTATGGGGACAGAAATGTGGGAAGTGGTGGAGGAATCACGTGTCAAAGGTTTTATTCTTAAAGACCTTAATAACATCTCTATTGCTCTGATTCCTAAAAGATCTGATAGGGTTTCCTTTGATGATTATAGGCCAATTGCCTTATGTAATACTATTTATAATTTTATATCAAAGGTAATGTCCAATCACCTTAAGAAAGTGCTTTGCTCCATTATTTCTCCAGAACAGAGTGGCTTCATGCCAAATAGGTCTATTTTTTAAGGTGTAGTGGTTTCACATGAAGCTATTCACTTGGTCAAAATTGCAAAGACTGATAAATTGATGATTAAATTATATATAAAAAAGGCTATGATAACGTCCACCGAGGTTTTTTGTTGAAAGTGTTGAAAACATTTGGTTTTTATGAAGGTTGGATTAAATGGGTAGGTAGCTGCATCAACACCCCAAGGATCTTAGTCATGGTTAATGGCCGCCCTTAAGGTTTTTTTGATACATGTAGGGGTATCCTTCAAGGTGATCCAATCTATCCTTTCCTCTTCATCATTCTAGTAGAAGTGTTGGGAAGACTTATTTCTAGTAAACGAAGTGGGGGCTTATGGAAATAAATAAAGGTGGCGGATGGTATTGATCCTTTATCACATTTACAGTTTATTGATGACACTTACCTAATGGGGGAGGCTACAAAAAGGTAAGTAATATTAATTAGATCTACTATTGATTCATATAGTGCTACCTTGGGACAGAATATAAACTAAAACAAGTCCAAAATTTACTTTTTCAATACTAATATGGCAAAACAACGACAACTGTGTAGGATTCTTGGCATGCAAATGGGTAAGCTCCCTGGTAAGTATCTTGGCATTGCTCTTTTTGGTGGGGAATACAAATCTAATTTATGGAAGGATTTGACTAATAGCTACATCAAATGTCTCGAAGGGTGGAACAGGGAGAAATTTAATGCTCCAATTTGTGGTTTCGACCATTCCAATCTTCTCTATGAGTTGTCTAAAATTTCTTAAGAAGGTTATAGGCTTCCTGGAACAAAGAATGTAATTTTTTTTTGGAATGGTGCAGATAATGATGATAAGATCCCACTTCTTTCTTGGGAGCATATTTGTAAAGTGAAAGCTTGTGGTGGAGGGCAGGTGTTAAAAAATGGTATTGGATGAATCTTGCTTTAGGGGCTTAGTTAGTTTGGAGTATGTATTCTAATCCAAATATGTTATGGGATAAGATCCTTATAGAAAATTATTTAGACTCAGAATTACCTAATAGGATCCTCAATATTAGGAATCCTCCTAAAGGCTCGTCAATTTGGAATTTTATATTAGACTGTAGGCAAGTTATTACTAACCACTTAACTTGGCAGGTTGGTGATGGGAGACAGGCTTCCTTTTGGAAGGACTCATGGAATGGCTATCATGTGCTTGGTGATAATGATGGTTACCATGATTTGATGAGGGTATGTTCAGAGGTTTGGGGGGATAAGGTTGTTGATTATTTGGAATTGAAGCCTACTCCTGTAGGACCCCAATGGGGATGGAAGGATGTTAGTAAGCTTGGACTCGATGATCAACAATCGATGTTTTTAAATATAATTTTTCTCCCAAGGGAAGTTGTCTTCTCTGATAAAACTGATACTATTATTTGATGTGCTGCAAAAAGTGGGCAGTATTCGGTCAAGCTAAGCTATAGGCTTCTTGATAACTTCAATTTACTCTCTAATTGGCCCACAAAGTTGTGTTGGGGAAAATATTGTCTTCCAAAAGTTGGAACCTTTGCTTGGATGGCTGTCAGAGGTAGGATACTTACAGGGGAGCACAAAAAAAAGTTTGGCTTCATCGGTCCTATGAAGTGTGTTCTATGTGAGAAGGTTGTTGAAGATGTCAATCATTTGCTGGTACAATGTGAGTATGCTAGTGCATGTTGGGACATGCTGACATTGAAATTTGGATGATTGGGTCCACTTCAAAATATAGTTAAGGAGATTTTTTGGGGTTTCCGATTCCAAAATGTAAGTCTATTTTATCCAAGGTCTGGCATATTAGTCTGTCAAATATTGTATGGGAACTATGGAAGGAACGCAACAAAAGGATCTTTGAAGATAAGAGAGAATCTATTAAGAGGATTAAAGATAGAATTAACTACTCTATTGAGGAGGTCTTGGGGTATTCAACAATTTCTCTCAATTATTCTACTCCTTACACTTCTGAGGATTAAATAATTTATGGGAAATGGCCTTCTACCAAGATTCGGTTCACAAACTCTGGTAAACAAATTGGGAAGCCAAAGTCATGTGTAAACAAAATTATATGGGAGACCCTGGAATGGGGATAGGTTAAGATAAATTTTGATGGTGCTGCTAAGGGAAATATGGGTCCTTTAGGTGCTGGTGTGATTTTTAGAGATAGGCTTAGCAATACTTTGGCATATGCAGCACAAAAATTTAAAGATGGAATAAATAATATGGTTGAAGCAAAAAAATAATTTTGGCTTTGAATATTGGCTTAAAGCTAAATGTAAGGAAGATTCATCTGGAAGGAGATTCACTAACTATAATTCAAGCTATTCAGAAAAGAGCTTCACAGTCTTGGCACCTTCAACGCATATACATACTATTTTACATTTACTTTCTAAATTTGATGCTTTTAAGATTAGTCATGTCAAAAGGGAAGACAATTGTGAAGCAGATATTTTGTCAAAATGGGCAGTCTCATTTGAGATTATAGATGAAATAAGATGAGAGAATTTTAATAAGGTACCTTTAGAATGTTTGGAGTAAGATTTTGTATTAATGTGATGTGGCTTTGCATGCAAGCTAAATGATAGCTTTTTGTGATCTCTTCAATAACCTCTTGCCCGTGGCATCTTTCGATGATGGTGTAATAAATTCTGCTTTATGGGATTCGTGTGAAAGGTGACGGTTTTGTGGCCTTGGTTGTCCTCCCATTATTTAAATTATGTTGAGATTAGCTTATTAAAGATGTCATTTAGTCATTTGTGTTGTATGGTAATTGCAAACTGTGTGGAAGCAAAGAATTAGGTTTAATTTTGGATGCTTAGAGCCGACTATTTTCTCTGGTTTCGTGTGGTGGTTTAAGGTGCTAAAATGGAAGCGAATTTCTCTGTTGACACATGGAAACAACAAAAATCTTTCAAGGGTATGGTGAAAATGGAAAGAATGCGAAGGCTAGTTAAAAATAAAAAATGAGAGGATTGTGACTGTTGTCTGTGATGTTCTGGGTCCTTTCTTCATGAACCAGAAGGGTAAATGGAGAATCATACTGGACATAATATCAATGCTGATAGCATGGGGACTAGAAATTGGGAGAGAATGTGTGGAGGTTAGATGGATGGTGACCAGCCTGTTTGAAGGGGATTTTCTTTTTGAATTTGATTCAATTATTGAATGGGTGGTCTCGGGGATTGGTACTGATATATTTGAATGCTTCAAAGATGAAGGTGACACCCGTGTTTATGGGTTTGTTCTCTTTGTTTGTTGGTGGGGAAAAGTGAATAAAGGATGCTTTAGAGCTTTTTGGTTGTATTTCCTATCTTTTCTAGTTCTCCTGGTTCCTTGTCCTGCTCTCTGTTTTCCAGTGTGCTCAATTCAGCTATCTCTCATTCCTTGTGGCCTTACTTCTGCCATGTTTTCAGGTTTTCAAGTCTAAAACCTTGCTCAAATTGTAAAAACCCTGAAAACCGTAGGCTATCCAAGTATTAAATGATGAATTTAAACCCTAGGTCATGTCTTTCTATTTTGAAGTTACTTTTTCCATTCACTTAAGGCATGTGTTTCAATTAAGTCGCCTCGTCGCGTTACTTCAGCCGAATATTCCATTTGTCTTCCCGACTTTGCTTTTAATTTGTGTCGCGTAGTCTCATTTAACTTCTGAATATTCCTTTGGCCTTCCGAGACTCAGTGATTCCTTTCATGTCAGGTAGTCGCAAGATAGTTATGTTATAAGGTTTTATAAAGAAGGGACCCACTGCTTAGTCGGGTAATCGCAGGAGATTTTTAACAGTCATGAAAGTGTCTTCAGACTTCGCAATTACTTCATGTCATGTTATCGCCAAATCAAGGCAAAGATAACAGTTAAGTCAGGCCTTTAGTCACGTGGTCTCGAAATAAAATGGCGGTTAAGAGATTCTAACCAAGACTTCGCGACTAACCGTCTGTGGTTTACAGTAATGGTTAGTCGGGATGTCGCTAGAACAAGATAAATGTTTCAGTTTTCCAGTATGCAGTAAGAGGAAAAATGATCATGTGACATGTGTCACAAGGTGGGTGGACAATCAAAGGGTTATCGCGTGGTCACCAGAAGGAAGGAAGTGGATTCAGCGACTTCGAGACTAAGGTTCTTTGCCTTCTATCGCAATGTCTGGAAATGATTTAAGGGCATGTAAGAAACATTGAGCGATTAAGCGACAGCCGTCAGATGAAAGAATCAGAAGATCCAACGATGGTCATGAAGTCTAAGAAGAAAAGTGCCCCAGGGGAAAATACCTCCCGACTTGGTGATTAGGGTATGTCGCGCAGTCGTCAGAAGTAAAAAGGGGGCGCTTATAACTTGTTAAGATAAAATCAAATGCTCAGAACTTGATTCCGTGATTGGGCGACTAAGCATTGTCGCATAGTCTTGAAATAGAATAAAAGCATTTGGTGACAAGGAGATAACTGAGAAGGTTAATGGTAATGGTTAGTCGCGAAGTCTTAGAAAGAATGGTGAGTTACTGTTAACTGTGCGCGACTATGATTTCAGTTGGGTCGCGTGATCGCCAGATGATCACTTGGGTCAGCCAAAGTTAATAAAACACATTGTCGCCAAGTCTTAAGATGGAACCATGGTTAGTGACAAAAGCCCGCGACAAAGAGACTTAATCCAGTCGCGCAGTCACCTGATCACAAGATCTAAGAAACGGCGGCAATTTTTTGATGTGATAGAGTAAATCTCTCGGCAACTAATCATAGGCTCGTATTTTGATTACTGTGCAAAAAGAGTAGCTGAGATGTGAGACAGACAACGAATTAGAATGTGACATGTCAGCTCTCTTAAACGTTATATGATTGTTTCGAGGATTCATTTTTGAAAATTTGATTTTTTGTCAAGCTCAGGGACTACGGCTAGGTTTTTGTATTCGAGTTCACAGCATGCCGAATTAATGACAGAACTGATGTTTCCGAATTATGAGCTGTGTACTCTGAATGATGGCTATAAGGAGTTGATAGTGCATTCATTCTCATTCACTGTGCTTTCAGTCTTCAGAGCCCAATTTGCTAATTTTCAGAAGAGTGATATTTTGCTCAGTTTGCAGTGTATCCAAAGTTGATCAGAGAGTTCTAAATTGCAGGAGATTGTGCACAGAACAAACAGCTAATATTTGAGATAGATTTGTTTCAATATCGGTAAGGAAAAAGAGATCCAGGGTGTTGCAAGGATGAGTAGAGTTGTGAGTGTTGCTTCAACAAGTGGAGGGAGTGGAGAGGAACAGAAAGGAAAAGCAAGTTTCTCTGATGAGTTTCTCCGTCTCCTGCCAGGTTCAACGCAGAATAAGAAGGCCGATGCTAATGTTCTCATGGTCGAGTACAAGAACATTTGAGATGCTGTGACCCCGGGCACAACAGGTTTCTCCCTTTTCAATTACTTCTATAAAAATTCTGATATGCCCATCCCAGTATCAAACCCTTGGACATGTGGTCTTGCTAGGTTGCTTGTTCCTGATGTTTTCTTAGATGTAGACCTATTTCTAGACCTGGAAAATCACTATGATACCCTGACAAAGACCATCAAAAGGGATGATGGCACTGCCCTGCTAATTTTAAACAGAAACTCATTCATGCAAGCCTTTGGCTTATTCAGCACCATGTCTACTAAAATTGACATGACAAAGCAGGAGAAGAGGTATAGTTCCAAGCCTGGTATTGCAAAAGGCTTATTGCAGAAGTATATGTTAAAAGAATTGAAAAATTACTTGGGTCCTATGGTTGAGCCGTATCCATATTATTATAAGGATCTACACTTCTACATTAAGTATAATGCTTATGCCCTATGTAGAGTGCTAGGGATAGATGGAGATGGAGAGAGAATCAATGCTGACATCTTAATGATGGTACTAGACCTGCAAGGGGTGCATTCAAGCACCAACTATGATTACATACAACATATAATTGACGAAATGCATAAGGGTTTTGTTGCAACCCAGAAGAGATTAAAGAACCCCAAGGAGAAGGAGCCTAAATTTTTGCATTATTCAGTCCTAATGCACCTCCTTTTATACTTCAATTTTGTAATCATGGATGTCAATAACGTAACTCCTCAGAGATTATATCAGACAGCACCAAATCCTATCCATTTTTGAGTCAGGGTTTGGAATTACACTTCTAGGGAATGTGACTACTGTGCTTTCCAAAATTGGATTGTGTATCCAATTGTGCAGAGTTTAGGGACAAGCAGGACTAGAGTCCCATTAAAGATCATACAATTGCTCAGGCCCTATGAGTATTCAGATAATTGGCCTAGAAATCATAACTGGGGTGATTTCTTCTTGGAGGAGAATTTCACCATCATCAGGGTATATGGGTGTATTCACCCACCTCATTTGTTACCATATCATGTGCCTATAAGAGTAGCTGCTATGGAATTCATTTGGCAGTTGATGTTAACATATAATGAGCACTTTGCACCACACAAAAAGGGGACTATAAACCCTAGGAAATTTAAGATTTCCAACTTTACAATTGGCAAGAATGCCATAGATCAAGTGAGTCAGTGGTTGGAGAAGTACAGAATGGGGGCAACCCCTTATAGGTACATTGACCCAGAGGGCTTCATGGCAGGGGTTAGGAAAATGTATACTCCTACCATCCCTAATACCAATTAATACCAATGTTCATTGTGAATGCATAGAATAAGATTCAACAAGAAACATCTTGGATGAAGATGACATTCATATGAGAAGACTGAGAATCCATGAGTTGCTAAAGCTGGAGACACAAATAAAAAGAAATGGGTTGTCTTTTGGGGATTTTTACCCTGATCTCCCATATTTTGATAGGATTAAGGCTATGGTAGACAACTACTATGTGCTTGTAGAGCAATTGGATACAGTCCTGGATAAAAAAGGTGCTCAGTCACCTGAACACTCAGAATCAGAATATGAGAGTGGTGATGACAGTGATTATGCACGTCCTCCCGTGAATCCTCCACCACAACAAGCCTCAGAGCAAGAAATGGCTGAGATCCCACAGTTGTAGGGAGCAGAAGGACACATTGTAGATCTAACAGTTGCTACACAACCGGATGATGTAGAAGAACCTGCTGTAAAGAGGCAGAAATTGGAGCTAGGGCAGCCTTTAGTGGAAGGACAAAGTAAGAAAAAGGATAAGGCTAAGGCCTTAGTACCTGGCACCAGGTTATATGATCATAACCTGAGGAAAGCAATCAAGGAAGGCAAGAAGCAACAGCCTGACCTAGAAGATGAAGTTGAGGTACCACTCAGGGCATGTGTTGATGAAAGATTGCTTCATCAGCAAAAATTCCTAGATGATGACAGCTTTGTAAAAACAGAGGAGTTTAAAGACTTCCTAAGGTGGCACAAAACAAAGCAAATAAGGTCTGAATTAACTGTGGAAGGAAAAGAAACAACTACAAATGAAGCCCTAGTGGCCTTACAAAATTATGATCCTGAGAATGAGGATATCTCTCCTGAGGATGCCAGGAAGATGGTGCTGGGAAGTGGGATATTATGGCTGAAGGATGGGATTTAACATCTGCTTTCATTATAGATCAAATCAAAAAGCAGCCAGATCTTAAAATGGCAAGTGAGGTCCAGGTAGGAGAAATGATAAAAGGATTTGGGTATAGCCCAAAATCTCAGGCTTTTGCAATGTGGAGTTTAAGCCCAAAAGACCAAAAGCCTCAA
>MU225768.1:94613-109815 GCA_018584345.1 Thuja plicata
AAATGAAGAAGGACCTTATCCAGTCCTTAGCAATTAGGCTTTTCTTGTCTCTGAATCAGTATTAGAAGGCATAGTGTTCAAGTAGTCATTTCAAGCACTATGATTCATACAAGAAAAATCCCTAACAGAGCTGAAAGGCAAAGAGCATGGGTATGCTTGAATAATTTGGTTGTTGAGCAGGAAGAAGCAATGGTGAAGATGAAGGCCCTAGGTGTGAAGGTGTCGAGGAAAAAGAGGTCCTTCCATGGGAAAAAGTGGCGTTGGGACATGTAATGGAATGAAATCTGAATTTTTTTGTCTTGTTTCATCCAATGCTCTATTATTTTCTCGATGATAATGATACAAAAAAGATAATGGATTTTGAAAGACTGTTTCTTTTTTTGTTTAATGATCATGTAGATGACTTTGAAATTTAATAGAAAATTAAGGTCAACATTTTGATATGTTCTGGGAGGCAGATGATTTTGGCTTTGATGTTTGTGGGACAAGAGTTTTTGTTGATGGCAGGTTCAAAATGCTTTTGTGTCGAGGCTGCCTCTTGTTTTGGGTGAAGGCTTGGTCTATTTGAATGGAAAATGTTGGGCCTTTTCTTTGTGCAGGTGTTGATAATCAATGTTTGGTTTAAAAACAACTTTATGTAAAAACTGTGATTTCAGTCGTGCAAAGATATCCCTAAAAGGTAGGTTGGGGATTAAAGTTATTAAGTTGTTTTGTTTTGAAGATGTGATGACAGTTAGAGGTAGATGATGTTAGGTTCAGATAGTGCTATTCTAATGTAAAGCCTATCTGCTTTATTTTTTGTAATTTCCTTTTAATATTAATATAAAATCATTGTTACCGATAAAAAATAAATGAACATTTAATCAGAGAGCTCTACTATAAATTTTATCAAAGTCCCAAATGATTAATGAAATTTTAATAATTTTTTGATGGAATAACTGATGGGAACAAATTATTAAGGATAATGATTCCAGATGGATCTCTTTGGATGGACCAGTGCATTTCTTTTTTTAGAATATTCATCCTTTATATGGTGCAGGGGCACCAAGGACATTCAGTCAAGGCATGAAGACTATGAAAATCTTAAAGACATCTAAGGAGGACTAGAGGAAGGGCATGCACAATCCAAGTCAAGGGATCAATTGGAAAGTCCTAGAACCTATAATGGTTCTCAATTGATGTAATGAATTCAATAAATTTGGAGTTCTTAAAGGACTTAATTATATCCTTGTAAAGGCTCAAATGATTGTAAAATGGACCATTAGAGTCCAAAAGTGTCTTAGGGTAGTATAGGGGTATAAGAGTGTTGTAATTAAGTCTCACAGGCATTTCCAAACCTTTGGAGTTCTTAAAATCCAATTAAGAAGGCTTTTAAAACATTTTCTTAGTTTAAATTTTCAAATATTTAAAACTTAACGACTAGTTAGCCATTTTGGAGGGAAGTCAAGGATTTAGTGTAAAAAAACTCAACTAATCCCTCTAACCGATTAGGAGAGGTTGGGTAAGTTGAGATTTAGTTTCCTATTTAGGATTTAACCCATTTTACGGGTACATAGAGTTCTAGAGTGTACGGATGAGAACAGTGGATGAATAAAAGACAAGTTTCTATTTGTAATCTATGATCTAAAAAGGTATTAATAGTCTTGGTTGAATTCTATTTCAATATGCAATAAGGAATAGCCTCACACCTTCATCTAAACATCTACTGAATGCATTGAGGATTATTTTGGTCACTGTCCGATGCGTTAATACTGGTTTAACAGTGACAGTGACTGTAAACAGAGAACTATCCTTGTTATTTTGAAGTTTTTATAATGTTTTCATGTGATATTTGGTGGGAATGAGTCCACAAAAACTCAAGGGGTCTTGGAAGGTAATAAAATATACCTTAGATGCTTTAAAAGTTGATTGTGATGACTGCTCCATCATTGGGTTCAGAATAACCACTGTTCATGTACACTACATTAGGTAGTTTTGAGTTTTTTTTATCACCATTGATCATTCCATGGAATAAAAGGCCTATAATCCATGGAATGAGGTTGAATAACAATTTATTATAGTTTCCTAATCTTGAACTCATAGAGATTTGAAGGGAGGAAGTGATCACTGGTAGAAAACAGAGAGTTTGTATTGAAATTCATGGCACAAGTATAGCAATGGCCATTCGGTCCAAACAAGGGGTACTTTTTGTATCTAGGATTGCCTTAGTATGTTGAATGGATGGTGTATAAATCAATAATTTGATGCAGGAGTGTTTGGATGTTAACATTTAAAAAGCCCTAGTTACAAGGATTTGGAGTGACCAAATTGGGGGTTTTGGTCTTGCGGAGGGATTGAACCTAATTCTTTTTGTATTTGTTCATTTAGTGGAATAAGAGGACTCTGTCCGGGAGTTGGAGCCTTGGGGAGGTGTAGAAATAGGTTTTTCTTTTTTAATCTACCCATTTTGGGGCTCATTTATAGGGGTACATTCCAGGAACCTTAATCTTTTCCAAAACAACAATATCTCACCTTTTGATATGTTGAAGTATGGATTAAAGGGTATTTGTATATGTGTTTAGTTTCACTAATAATTTGAGGGAGTGTAGAGTTCAAAGGTCAAGAAGGTCTCTACAAGGCTACAAGATAGAGTAATTAGGCCTCTGGGATGATTGGGGTATGTGGAGATTGGAAGTGAGGGTTAGAATTTGAAACCATAAACCCAATTTGATGTACCCTTATACATCCTAAAGATATCCTATCTACTACCATTTACCATTTGGAGAAGCCTTGGTTGGATTAGTTCCTCATAGAGCAACTGGGCATTGTGGGAAGTAGTGCATTTCTAAGGAAATTTGTAACCTTTACCTTATAATATTATATCACCACTCCCTTCATTGCATCAGTTGTATCAGAGCCACAAGTAGGTCAGGGACCATGTCTGAAGGAGAAGAGGAGTTGCCTACAAGGATGACAAACATAGAGTTGGCTAGGATAGTCAAAGAGAAGTTGGAAGATAATAAGAAGTTGAAAGCAACACTGGAACAAAGGGAGAGAGAAAACCATGAGAAGGACAGGATGATGAAGACCATGATGGAGAGAATCTTAGCACTAGAGAAGAGAGACAAGAGAATCATAATGGATGAGGAAGTAGAAGAAGAAGGAGAGGAAGAAGAAGTACCCCAAGAGGAAGATCAACTAGATCCTGAAGATCTAAGGATGGCTAAGTTGGTGAAAGCCATAAAGAATGGAGATTTAAGGGTAAGGATGGACTTACCTATGTATGGAGGGAAGATGGATGATGAAGAACTAATAGATTGGTTTAGTGCAATTGAAAATTTCTTTGAGTGTGAAGGAATGGGGGAGAAGGACAAAGTAAAGATTTCAAAGTCCAAGTTCAAGGGACATGCATTATTGTGGTGGGATTGTGTTCATGAAGAAAGGTGGAAGAATGGGAAACCCAAGATCACATTTTGGTATAGTATGATGGATAAGATAAAGGAATTTTTTTTTCCAAAGGATTATAGAGTATAGTTATACAAGAAGATGAGAGATTTTAGACAAAAGGATATGGATGTACAAAGGTACATTAAGGAGTTCCATAATTTGGATATCATAACAGGTCATGAAGAAGAAGTGGAAGAAAATATTGCAAGGTATATGGGGGGGCTAAGGTTCAAAATTCAAGATGAACTTAGTCTTACTACCCCAAGGACAGTTGATGAATGCTATCAATTAGCCATGAAGGCCAAAGAGAAGATAAGAAGAAGACATGAGAAGTAGAATAGCACAAGAGGAGGATATTCTATGGGAGGAAGAGGTGGTAGAGGTACCATTGATTTTTAGAATAATAATGATAAAGACAAAGAAAAGCCATACACATCAGAGACAAGAGGCGGATATAAAGGAGGAAGAAGTGGAGGAAGAGGAAGTGGAATGTTTACAGGAAGATGCTTTACTTGTAACGAAGTGGGTCATTAGTCCTTTAGATTTCCTAAATGGAATGAGGAAAAGGGTAGAGATAGGAGAGTGAACTTGATGGAAGAAGACACAAAGAGAGAAGAACAACAAGAGCCCATTGAAATTCATCCAAAGGATGGAGAGTGCTTATTGATGGGAAGAGGACAGCCATGACATCCACAAGTGAGTATATTCAGATCAAGTTGTTTGGTGAAGGGTAAGGTATGCAATCTCATCATTAATTCAGGAGCACATAGAAATCTAGTTGCTTATGAAGTTGTTCATAGGTTACACTTGAAAACATTTCAGCATCCTAGACCATACTATGCCACATGGGTGAGTAAAGATCATAATATCTTGGTGAGAGAGAAAGTGTGGATTGAATTTTCAGTAAGAGGCTATAAGGATAATGTTTTGTGTGATGTAATGGACATGTCATGTGGACATTTGATTCTAGGAAAACCATGGCAATATCTAAGAAAAAAAATTCACGATGGACATACTAATTCATATTTAGTTCATAAGAATGGTTTCATGTACAAAATGCTATCTTTGCAAATTCATAAAAGGGAAAATATACTGATGTGTTTTGGAAAAAGGATTGATGTGGCAAAGCAAAGTAAAAATCAGTATGATACTAGTTGGAATGAGATGGATAAGTTGCAGATTTGGAAAGGATAGGACAGTCCAAAGAGTAGAGGACTAAGTGAACATAATTTTTTGTTGATTGGGGCAGTAAAGTGTCCCATCGATGGACAAGTGAATGATGATGATATTGGTAGGAGGTAGGGTTACCTTGACTCACACAAGGAGTCACAAATGCAGGCATTGTCAAGACAACATTGTCACCCACAAAGACATTTAGCCCATGGACATTTTTCTTCTAATATTTTGTGTATGAATGTAGGTTGGAGTAATGTGAGAAGGAAGGTTACTTTGGGGGACTTATGGATCCCTAAACATCATATTTATTGTAGGATTTCAAGGAGGACATGCATGACAAAATATTGGGACAAGAGTTTCTTTGGCGGAGGGGAGTATGGTGCAGGGGCACCAAGGATATTTAGTCAAGGCATGAAGACTATGAAGACCTTAAAGACATCTAAGGAGGACCAGAGGAAGGGAATGCATAATCCAAGTCAGGGGATCAATTTGAAAGTCCTAGAACCTATAATGGTTCTCAATTGATGTAATGAATTCAATAAATTTGGAGTTCTTAAAGGACTTAATTATATCCTTGTATAGGCTCAAATGATTGTTAAATGGACCATTAGTGTCCAAAAGTGTCTTAGGGTATTATAGGGGTATAAGAGTGTTGGAATTAAGTCTCCTAGGCATTTCCAAACCTTTGGACTTCTTAAAATCCAATTAAGAAGGCTTTTAAAGCATTTTCTTACTTTAAATTTTCAAATATTTAAAACTTAACGACTAGTTAGCCATTTTGGAGGGAAGTCAAGGATTTAGTGTAAAAACACTCAACTAATCCCTCTAATCAATCATGAGAGTTTTGGGAAGTTGAGATTTAGTTTTCGATTTAGGATTGAACCCATTGTACAGGTACACAGAGGTCTGGAGTGTACGGATGAGAATAGTGGATGAATAAAAGACAAGTTTCTATTCGCAATCTGTGATCTAAAAAGGTATTAATAGTCTTTGGTTGAATTATAGTTTCAATATGCAATAAGGAATAGCCTCACACATTCACCTAAACATCTACTGAATGCATTGAGGATTATTTTGGTCACTTTCCAATGCGTTAATATTGGTTTAACAGTGAATGTGACTGTAAACAGAGAACTATCCTTATTATTTTGAAGTTTTTATAATGTTTTTCATGTGATATTTGGTGGGAATGAGTCCAAAAACAATCAAGGGGTCTTTGAAGGAAATAATAGATACCTTATATGCTTCGAAAGTCACTTGTGATGACTGCTCCATCATTGGGTTCAGAATAACCACTGTCCATGTACACTACATTAGGCAGTTTTGAGTTTTTTTTATCACCATTAATCATTCCATGGACTCAAAGGCCTAGAATCCATGGAATGAGGTTGAATAAAAATGTATTATAGTTTCCTAATCTTGAACTTGCAGAGATTTGAAGGGATGAAGTGGTCACTGGTAGAAAACAGAGAGTTTATATTGAAATTTATGGCACAAGTATAGCAGTGGACATTCAATCCAAACAAGGGGTAATTTTTGTGTTTGGTATTGCCTTAGTATGTTGAAGGTATGGTGTATCAATCACCAATTTGATGCAGGAGTGCTTGGAGGGTTGACATTTACAAAGCCTTAGTTACAAGGGTTTGGAGTGACTAAATTTGGGCTTTTGGTCTTGCGGAGGTTTTGAACCTAATTCCTTTTGTATTTGTTCATTTAGTGGCATAAGAGGACTCTGTCCAGGAGTTGGAGCCTTGGGGAGGTGTAGAAATAGGTGCTTCTTTGTTAATCTACCCATTTTGGGGCTCATTTGCAGGGGTACAATCCAGGAACCTTAATCTTTTCCAAAACAACAATATCTCACCTTTTGATATGTTGAAGTATGGATTAAAGGGTATTTTTATATGTGTTTATTTTCACTGATTCTTTGAGGAAGTGTGGAGTTCAAAGGTCAAAGGTCTCTACAGGGCTACAAGACAGAGTAATTAGGCCTACGGGCTGTTTGGGGTATGTGGAGATTGGAATTAAGGGTTAGCATTTGAAACCATAAACCCACTTTGATGCACCCTTATACATCCTGAAGACATCCTATCTACCACCATTTACCATTTGGAGAAGCCTTGGTTGGTTTAGTTCCTCATAGAGCAATTGGGCATTACGGGGAAGTAGTGCATTTCTAAGGAAATTTTTAACCTTTACCTTATCATATTATATCACCACTCCCTTCATTGCATCAATTGGACTATTTAACACAAATTGTGATGAATCAGACCAACTAAAATTCCTTGACTTGCTTCAGAGGTTAAGTAATATAGAGACACTCTTAACTTTAGCAACTCTTCTCCCCACGCTAGAGGGAATGAGGAATATTATGAAAAAAGCCCAGCAAAGAGCTATGTATATTACAGAATATGATAATATGCATAATATGACATGCATACCACCCAATAATCTCTATTGAAGTCAACCAACATTATCTAATGAAAAATTTGCTAAGCGACGGGCACTTACAAATTTTAACAATCCTGACAACCTTTTACAGATCCATGCAAATGGAGAGTTATGTGCCAGTGTATGCAGATTAGAGATACCATTGCACTAATTTTCCATGGTCGATCCTGAGGAACAAAGAAAGCACACAAGAAGTGACTAACAAGAGTTAAAAGGGAAGAGTTTAGCAAGATTGTTGAGTTTGCAACTGATTCTGTGAGGAAAATTTCCTATGATCTTTCCTCACAGATTAGAACCATATTCCCTACTACGAAACTACTTGAATCCATGTCTATTTTGTTTCCTCAATATTGGTCCTTCAACAATTCAGCTAATTTTCAAACCAAGCTACTGACTCTGGTAAAGCAATTTTGCAAATCCGAAGAATTTAATGGAGTAGCTATAAATGGAATTTTAGATGAAACTCTTTTTAGAGAGAAATCAACCCATTTTTCATACGCTATGAGGGAATAATACGAGACAATGCAGAACCCCCATGAAGAGGGATCGATAACAAGGCTTTGAAGAAATCTAGGTCAGAGTGAAATGTTGCGTTCAATTCAATATCAGAATATTTCAAGCTTGTTGATTTATGTCTTGCTATGATATTGGGATTGGGTGAGGATGAGAGATTTTTCAGTCCTTTGGGGTTCCTAAAAGAAAAGATAATAAATAAACTATAGAATAATTTGGAAAATTTCTTGAGGCTTTATACATCTAGGTATGATATCGACACTTTTCCTTATGACAAGGCACTAGAAATATGGACGTCTAAATGTGGAAGAAGAGGTTTGGGAAACACTTCAAACCAAAATTCCAGTGGGATAATTGACTCATATACTAGTAGCATTTAGATGTAGTTCATCGGAGGTATGCAAACTCAGAGTGAAGAAAACACAGACAAGAATCAAGGAAGCTCTAATTTTTTTGAGGAGGAATGACAACTTTAAGAGATTTGGCACTAGCAGTTCCTAGGTATTTATTAATCTTATTAGTGTATCTCATCATTCATATTACAAAAACATATTATTGTGTTTGATAACTTGATATTTTATGCATCTGTCAACTTTTTATACTAAAATTTAATATTGATTTGCAATTGCACTTTTCAACTTTCTATTTTTAGATAGAAAATACAAGAATAAATGGGTGTAATGTGTTTATTTATAGAGAGATGTTTATTTAGACATGTTGATATTTTCATTAGTTCTTTCAAAATATAGCCAAATGATACAATTAACAACTCTATGTGATTGTCTATTCAAAAAACAATACAAAATTTTGTAACCCTTTGCAAATGACCTTGAATTCCCTTTTATAGAAAAAAGGAGCAAAATAGCTTCAGGCCGATTTGTAACATGTGAAGAGTAGAATCAAACTCAATACAATTTTAAAAGCCTTGAAATTAAGAGAAAAGAAGAAAACTAAGCAATACATACTATGATTCATGAGATCGTTGAGCTTTTTTATGTACGGTGCTCCACTCTTCTTCTGATGGAAATATAATTTGTTTTAAACTATGGTAAGCCACCTCCAAATTCATTATCAATTCATATTTGGAAGAGTGATTTGACACCACCATTTCATCCACTAATGCAATCAAATTTGTCAATGGTTTGATGAAAAACATAATTCCTTGAGAAGATTTGTCCTTAGGAAGCATATCTAAATCAGACTTCATTTTCTCCTCCATCCTTTCTTTGAAAGATTCTATTCCAATGTATTTATTTGATGTATCAACAATCTTTGACAAACCAAGATTTGTCATTTTGTTTGTCTTTTCTTGCAGCTTCATGATCTTTTTGCTAGATTTCTCCGTAATTTCTTGTCCTTCCCTTATTTTTTGACATTTTTGAATGATAGATGATACCTTTACTGAGACATCAATGTGGCTGTTAATTCCCTTTTTTGCCAAATATCTATCAATGGTGTTGTAGACTACTCAAAAAAATTGTTTTTCAATATTCTCTTTGACAAAAACATTTGTTTTTTTGTGAATGTATTTTTTTAGCTTCCAATAAATTATTCTCAGACTTTCATTCGATTCAAACCATTCAGACAAATTTTCACTCCTCTGCATTAGTTTCCCCCATATGTTTTCTTTTAAATACATCACTGTATTAATCATATTATCGTTCAATCTCTCTACGGAAGTTTTAATTGTATTGTTTTCCTTATGTAGCTCTTGTGCCATTTGTTCAAAAAAACTTCTCTCTTCCTCTGCTTTCTCTTCCCAAAGTTTTGCATTTTTTTCATCTCACACTCCAATTTGGTTTTGTAAGTTTTTGTTTTAGTAGCAGCAGACTCTATGCGTTTGTATAATTTTGATACAATGGTTCTTTCATCGTCAAAATTTTTAAAGCTTTCATCCAATTTTTCCCTCAGTTCTGCCTCCATCTGTTCCTGCTCTACAATTGTTGATGTAGAGGAATTTTTTTTTATCATTTTATGTAATTCATTACACTTGTTATCTATTGCTTTCTTCTTTGCTTTTTCATTCACCAGGTCTACCTATAAATTTTCTATGTTTTTCTCTAGCTTACTTTTCTCTCTCTCCACCTTGATCAATGACATGTAGACAATTTCGTTGTCTTTTATGACACACTAATTTTTCCACATTTTTAACTTAAAAAAAATCCATTTGGAGGGTACTAATGTATAATTCAGAGGGATCTAGATGACTCTATGGTGGATTTTTATCTTTATTTGGGGGCATAACAAACATGAAACTCCATCATATCTTTGTTTGGGTCATATGTGGGAAATACCCTATTCAATGTAGGTTGATACTCTAAAGCTACAGTAAGGGAACCCCTCTTCAATGTCTTCTTGTTTTCTTTATTCATATTTGTTGCTTTTGCAAATTTATTAAAGAAATCATTGCAAGGAAAATCTAGGGTTGTTGAATCAATTGGATGTTTGAAAGGTGAAATATCACTTGCAGTGATGTACCAGCCTCCCCTATGCCTATTTTTATAACTAATGCATTTTGAGGATTATAAACAACCATTCCTAATCCTGTCCCACTGTCACTTGCAAGTGGGGTTTTTGGAGACTTTTGAGGGGTTTGTTTTGAATATGCAAATAATAGATTTGGAGTGGCAATTGATATAGTTGGAGTTGTACTCGCATTTTTTTCATAACCTTTTACTTCTTCACAATGCCTTAATCACTGGGATTATGTATAATATCTACTACGATTGACCTCTTGTTAGAGATATCTTGTTGTTTCACTTGTTTAGGATAATTGGTATTAGTACCCATGCCATCCCCACCAGAGCCAATGTCACTTGATTGAACAATAATAGGAATACTATCCCCAGATTCAATACTAGTAGCAGTGGCACTTGATTCACCACTAGTAGGAATACCATGTTTTGCTAGTAGTTGTGATTGAAACTGAGTGTCTGCACAAGGTGGATTTGAAGCTCTAAAAAATGAAGATGCAGGGGTATTAGTATGAGACTGAGTAGTACCTTTCTATGATGAATCTGATGATTCAAATCCAATGAATGGTTTCTCACCACATCTTGGTGTTAATGGTGTTTGAATTGGATACCAAGGGCCTTCTCCTTTGGGACCCAAAACACCTTGACCTTAAAAACCCATTTTTTTCCTATAATGGTTGCCCCTATGATATATTTTTCTCTCATGGACTCATCGATTCCACTCAATTTTGCATAGATTGTGGTAGCACTAGTTATTGGAGTGGCTGTAGGATCTGAATTATCCTCAATCTCATATTCATTATCTTCAATATCACCTTTTTCATATGCTTCATTGAGATCCTCCATATTCCACAATTTTCTAAACTCTTCATCCTCTTCGATTTCATAAAGATCTATAGAGGTCTTTGATTCAATGGGACTCTTCCTCATAATCCAAAAATCACTAATTTTTCTTTGAGTCCTATTTATATCTTTACATTATTCCACTATATTTTGTGGAATAGATTTTTTAGATGGATTAGCAACTTTTTGGTAGAAATTGTAGGATGTCCTGGGCTGCTCTGTTGTTCTTTGTGTGTACAATGCCAAAATTTGAGATGCCACTTCTTCAATTGAAATATTATTATCAGAGGCAATTTTCTCCATCTATTTTCTTACCTCATCCCAGTAGTCCATGTTTTTCAAATTTTCTAGCAATGGTTTACTTTGATGTTGAATTTTTCTTGCAGAGTTCTTATTCACCATAAGCCTTTTTTGAATAAACTAATTGGATCATACTGCCAATTAATGTCAACAACAAAGACAAAATATTTCAAAAAATCATGTGCCACATTGAATGCTCTTCTATCAAATGTGAACACCCCACATGAGAAAGGCAAGGAAGGAAAAATGCTCTTCTTTTCCTGATCATTAAAGAGTTTATCTATGCTCTCCATCTGTCATACATATTGTTATCCTAATTTGTAGCATGCATAAAAAAAAATCATAAACAGGAAAGATTGCATTTTTAGGAAAAGTCCTTTTAATAGTATCCTTCAGGTATTATTAACAATCAATTTTGTAATTACATTCATAACAAAAGATGTCATTTTGTACTCTAAAAATTGATCATGTTTCAAGAATTTCCAAATTACAATTTGATCAATTACATTGTACATTCGAGCTGAATGAATTATACTAGTGTTGCTTCATCTTTCTTTATCAAATCAATAGTACATTGTAGGATAAAGCATAATTGAAAGTATGAAGTAGGGGTCCCATGCATTTCCTTGTAGTGATTGTTGCTTGCATCATATTCTTTGCTGGTTGCTTTAGGTCCTAGATTTTCAAAGTCCACCATCATCTGCATTTAGGTCTTTTAGGGTTTCCCTGCATTGTAAAAGAGGAAGTGTTAGATCCAATTGGATCTAAGCAATACAAGGGACAACAAACAACATACAATCAATTCTCTTCAAAATTGCATATCATACTTCTGAAATCAATATAATGAGAAAAGCATTCATTAAGAATATCTAAAGAATAGTATTAAAGGGACTTGTTTTAAACATGAAACCCTTTACTATTTATGACCATTTTGATGCATATTATTCTTCAAATCAGATATCTGAATAAAAGGGACTTGATATTATCATTCGAGAAACCTTTTTCATGATTAGGTCAACCTATGAGTTCATCAAATAACACAAATCAACCAGTATTCATGAATGAATGTGTTCTTGCATTCACTCACAAACACTAATTCATGCATGTCATTTGGTGACCTAATAAATTGAATGTTACTGTGTGTGCAAATGAACAGGCATGCATGAATGAATGCAGGAAACAAAAGAAAATAATCCAGTGGATGTCATGAGCCCATGCTCGAACTTCACTATTTTAGGCAGAAGGATGATTATTATTTTGAAAGGGTTACTGTTCACACACACTGCAAGATCACAATTGAAGACACATAAAGGAATCAAAGAGGCTACAAGAAAAGGCATGAACAGAGTAAAGTGATTAATTACAAAATTGAAAGATTCTAGTATTCCAAACTTTGAAAAGTGTTGTTACAATAAGTACTTGTTACATTCATTTGACTGTTATACATTGGTTGGAGTTCACTTAGAAAGTCTAAGTTGAAATGTTTTACACAGAGATTATGCATAATAAAAGAATGCTAATAGAATCTAAGAATAAAGCAGAGAATGTGAGGATTGCGAAACTGGACAAAGATTAGCAATTCCAAATCAACATGAAATTAAGTATTACAAGACATTCAGAAGCTACATTTGAAAGGATTATGCTTGAACATGATATAATACTAAAACTGAATAATGTGTTCGGGTCACCTGTTAAGACAATATTCTTTGTAAAGTCTACATCTCATATAGATGTTTTGCACACTATTCATGACAAGAATAGAGTATGTTTTATTAACAGGATGAAGGTATGCAAACAACAATTTACAGTTTTTCAATTTAAAATCCATGGGAGTCACGAGCCCGTGCTCAAACCCCATGGGTTTTTCTATCACATGTGTGCCAAAAGGCAAACTATCTTTTCTTGCATTAAAGTACAGTATTATGTGTTAAGCATATGATGCTCAATAAATGGAGATGACTGATAAATTAATGTATTTTTAAACATATGATTATAGTCAGTTTTTTTTGGAAAAAACTTGTTGGTGTTCTTGTCTAGCTCTGGAAAATCACAATGATAAAGCATCATTCAGCATAAAAATTTTGTTATACCTTGCTACGTATTGGTGACCAACAACAATAGTGTATGATGTGTACACACAGAAACAATAGGAGAATTTCTTTATGCATAATGTACATCTCAGACTGAGGTTTTGAACTAAAGATATGCATTCATGTTAATGATACTGGGCAAGTATCGATGATTATCACTGTTTACAGATTTGGGTTTTAATTTAAAGTCCATGGGAGTCACGAGCCCATGTTCAAACCCCATGGGTTCTTCTAGTTACAATATTCTAGAATGTGAACAGCATGTTCAACAATAGTATATTCAAACTGTTATGCATATATGCTCCAGAATATCCACTAATGTGTTGTTTTTTAAAAACATATATTGTAACTTGTTTGTGTTTTTTTTCTCAAAACAGCGAGGTATCATCTCACAGAAACATGATTATGCTTACTACATAGTGGCAACTATCATACAACAGTAATGGTGTTTTATTTTAAAACATTAAGACAGTGTAAATTTCATGGTACACCCACAGTTGACATCAAGCAAAGAGTACCAAAATTTATTCAAATATAAGGTGGTAGTGGTCTCACTTTCAAATGTAGTGGTGGCGACAACAAACAGACAAGAACTCCCTGAGCCTTCAAACAAACTGCAAGTTCAAAACCTGTGATGGGGATGAATTAAAGTGAGTTACAAACCATTGTTCAGCACCATATATTATGGCACAATATCAGCAAAATCCCAGCATTGAAGTAAAGACATGCAAACTTACAGTTGGGGCTCGAGTTCAAGCAAGATGAGGATCAAAAGCCATGGCCTCTGCTAAAGAAGGATACTACATAAATGATACTACTATCTATATTAACTGTATAAATGGTATTTTACTCATAAAACTCAAAGATTTTCCATAGAACATGGTGGATTGAACAACAGAATTCAGGGTTTCCACTTGCAACATGGCGGCAACACAGTGAAAAACACAAAACCCTAAAATGAAAATGAGGCTGATAAATGCAATACATTGTATTTTACTAGCATTTGAGTTGCATTGTCAGTTTGAGTAAATGCAATGTCAATGACAGTGCATCGACATTCCTTCAGAATTGCCACCTTGGTACTTTAAGTGCCACGAGAATTGCAAAACATCTCTTCGATGAAGATAGTCATGTCTAGACAACACATCAAAACAAACCACAGTTACCTCCCAATGCTTGGCTGTGGTGTCAATAGTAAAGGTGGAGTTAAGAGCCGATATGATTAGGGTTTTGTTTTAAAAACTTTGCAAGGTTTGAAAGTCATTTTTTTTGGAAAACCTTTCTTTTCATTTGAATCCCATGTATCCGAATATATGTAATTGCAATGTTAGTGATTACAGGTTTAGTTTTAAAAAGCTAAAACTTAGGGATTGATTTGAATTTTGAAAAACCCTATAGTTATGGAGAGGATTTTTGGAGGGAAGGATTTTTCGAATAAGCCATGTTGGCTATTTAGGGGATTTTCTTAGTTTTTGTTAAAGGAGTCAAATTGGGAGGAGAATTGGCATTAGTGAATTTCGAATTCCTATTGCTGTGGATCCATTTTTTTTGTATTCCATTGTAGTTGCATATGTGTGATTTCATTGTTGTGCAAGAGAATTTTATGATTCCTTGGCATTATTCTGGAATCCATGTATGTAGTTTACACACAGATTTTTGAAGAAGATTATGACTGCCTTACTTTCATATATCTCTTGTTAAGGTCCTTGCTCGTATTTCCTTTTCAATTTTCTGCATATAAGAGTAATGATTTTTTGAAAATATATTCTAGTGAATTACACCAATTCCTATTCTATATTACAGAGATATAAGCCTTTTATGGAATGTGCATGTTGTTAATGAAAGAAGTATTACTTGTGGTCAAAACCCTAGTTATCCCCTTTCAATTAGCCTATGTATTGATCAGTGAATGATAATTCAAGGATCCACCAG
>MU225768.1:146383-160265 GCA_018584345.1 Thuja plicata
TATATATATATATATATATGTATATATATATATATGATTGAAATATATCTATTATGTGATCTCTTAAATTAATGCGTTCTTGTATAAATATGAAATGTTCATGAATAAACTTTAAATTGATTTTATGCTAGTGTTGTGCAATTATGTTATTGAATACCATATAGAATGAACTATATATTCATTAGAGATGGGATTCCGAATATAATATTAGATGCCATATATAATGAATTATATATATTCATTAGAGATGGGTTTCCTGATATGGCAATTCGAGGTTGGTATAGCCCCGTTGTCAATAGCAATTCAAGGTTGGTATAGCCCTATTGCTTTAATGAGATGAAGTGGTAATTCGAGGTTGGTATAGCCCCGTTGTCAATGGCAATTCAAGGTTGGTATAACCTCGTTGTCAATAGCAATTCAACGTTGGTATAGCCCTGTTGCTTTAATGAGATGAAGTGACAATTCGAGGTTGGTATAGCCCCGTTGTCAATGACAATTCAAGGTTGGTATAGCCTTGTTGCCAATTTGAGATTGTTATAATCTCGTATAGGCAATATATATATTGATAGCCAGTCATATGCATATGCATAGGCTTGGATCACGGTGCCTGTATCCAAGAGAACCTAGAAGCAGTTCTCTATGGAAAGACGACCGATAGTCTGATTTCTTAGAGTGGACCTTATATCCCTCAAGCCGAGAATCAGGAATTCTGTGAAGCCCAACCTAGAGGCAGTTCCTAGGGTCAAACTCCCCTTACTAACTTAGAATAGAGAAGTGTCATCTAAATATTGAATAATATGTTGTACTAATGTCACAGGTCAGAAGATCACAGGTCAGAAATAAACAGATATTATAGATGAAGAATGGCCATTAGATGGTAAAGATGATCAAGCACTGAATAGAGAAGTGTCATCTAAATATTGAATAATATGTTGTACTAATGTCGGTGTTGCAGGTAATTATACAAGGAGAATAATAAGGGAAATTACAGCTCCTTAACACATGCATGCACCAAAGAAGACGGGTCTACCATCTCCAAATCTCCAGAGATCTCCTAGGAAGAGGACAACCCTCAATTCTCCATGGTCACAAAATAAATCACCAGATAAAATGAAAATGAAATGGGGCAGGTTGCCCTCAACCCCAAGATGCCACACTACACTTGTGATGACAACACAAAGCCCGATCACAGGCTTTAAACAAAAAAAACCCTCAACGTTTGCACAGAGCCCGTCCACAAGCTTGAAACGACAAACCCCCCTACAAACCATAAAACCCCTGATCGCCAGAAACATGAATAAATAACAAAAAATGAGCTAGGGCACACACGCCGCCCTAGCTCGTACCAATCCTCGCGCGTAGAGTTATCCTTTCAAAATTTTATATTTATTCATTATTGTAAATTATTTGAAACCATTTTTTAATGATTCATGAACATTGAATGTTATTTTTTTAATTATAGAAAAATAATAATTTATTAAATAATGTTAATTAAATATTTAATTTATTAATATTTATTATAATTTTTAAGATAAAAAGAATAGTTTTATGTTTAAAAATAATATATACAATATAAACAATAAAAGAATAATTATTAATATAGACATCTTAAATATATCTATCTCAATATACTTGAAAGTAATCAAATTAAAAGTAATTTTATTTTATATTATATAGAGATATAAATTTTTATTTTTATTTTTTTGATTATTTTTATTTGAAGAGTTATTTTTAATAGAAAATTTAATTTAATTTTTGAATCAAATTTCATAATTTTTTAATTTATTATTAGTAAATATTATGTATTTAATGTTTAAATTTATTTTAATAATTTGTTTAATTTGAAGAATTATTTTTAATATAAATTTAACTTAATTTTAAAATCAATTTTCATAATTTTTTTATTTATTATTATTAGTGAATATTATTAGTTAAGCGCATTTGAGCAGGAGTAATACTGGGAGCATGACCTGTGAACATGACCTGGGTGCAATGAGTGCTAAGTGTTCCATTCATTCTCATGAGATATGGGTTCTTGTGAACCACTACTCATGAAACATGGGTCAATGAGTTTGACTCAAAAGCTAGATAGTTTAATGGTGATAACAATTTCACAATTTCACTTGTTGTGGAAAATATCTCCTACTTATCAAATATTATATATTTAATAATTAATTTAAGAGTTTTTTACATACATGACTATAACATGAGACTCCTTGCTACTAATGTAGAACATCTATGAGTGTAATCACTCAATGAGTATAAAATATGAATATTAGATAGATAAAGCTTAACCAATACATGAAAATAGAAACCTTTAATTTTAAAATTTTAGATTTTTGTTGGTGCTTTTAATGGGGATGAAAAATTGTCCCATCAATATCTTTAAATTTTAAGTTTGATTCAATATAATATAATATAACATTGATATAATTTAAAATTTTAAAATTTTATGTTTTAAAATCTTAAGTTGCTTTGCAACGAATGGTTCATAAGGCACAACACTTGATGAAAGTTTTGCAACAAAATGGGCTTAACCTTGGAGGAAAATATGTGGTTAAGTGCATTTGAGCTAGTACTAGGATGGGTGACCTCTTGGGAACTCTAGGTGCTTCACCTCTATGAGCATCACCTAGACACGATGAGTGCTAAGTGTTTCATTCATTCTCATAATAGATGGGTTCTAGTGACTCATGAAACATAGCTCAATGAGTTTTGACTCAAAAACTACAAAGTTAAATCCTATAACAATATCACAATTTGACTTGATACTAGTCCATAAATACCATTAGAATCATTATTATAGGTTATTTAAACAATTTTTTTTATGATTCATAGTTTCAACTTGTTACTAGTGCATAAATACCAATAGAGTCATTATTATAAGTTATTTAAACAATTTTTTTTATGATTCATATATACTCTTTTCTGCTTTAGGACACAGGTTGTCCCTGAATGATAGATGTGCTAGAATGCCTCAAGCTTTGCCTCCTCTAGTTCAGATCATAACAACTGCAATGATGTCCAGATGGATTTCACGGTCGTTGTCAGTTAGCGCTAGGGTTTCTTGGATTCCTGTGCAGCATCTTGCACGTCCCAAAAACTATGGATGCCTCAATACTTTTGACTATGGTCTGTCTTCTGCTACGAACCCCACAATGTAACTTCTGCAATATTTGCAGGTAGATGCAAGGTTGCAGCATACACAAGTCAACCTGATGAAAGAGTATACAATGCACTTGCAAAAACCCCTAGGCAAACATTCACAAATATTTACTGATCTTTCCCCAAAATAATTTTTGTGATAAGTCATTTCTTTATTATTTAATGTCCGTGATAAGACATTTCTTTATTAACTTCAAATGTCACACTCTGCAACATTATCAACCGTCCACGCAACCTACTAACCAGTTGTAATTGACGATCAAGGTTAAGGTGTGGGTTTAAGACTAGATACGTGTCCCCATTCCACATATATTTTGGAGAGCTACGTTTCCTTCAGAATTGTGGGCCGAAATAAAACTTAAGCCATTGATCTAGGAGCATCGAATGATCGTAAATAATACATTTAAAATGGTGAAATGATAGATATAGGTATGTGTGGATCACTGGAAACATGTAGAGTGATGCAAACATGTTGGTAACTAATTAAAGTATTATTCTCTTGACGTGGTGTTGCATTAATTAGATCAATTTCCATTTGACATTGGCCCAACATGATGAGTCAAAACTCAATCAACTCATGAAATGTGGCTTATTGGCTATTAATAGAATGTGAAAACTGAATTTTCAAGGGATTGAAAAATTTGCCATTAAATTATATATTTTACCTTAAATAACAAAAGATTAGCCAATAAAATTATGCAATTTTCAAATGGTAGAAAAAATTTGCCACTGCCATTAAATAATTTTTCTTTAAAGGCAAAACTTCGCCAAATACATTATATATTTACCCTATCAATAAAGACATATTCGCCAGGATTTTCTAGAATTTTCATACGATTGAAAAAATCGCCAGTAAAATTAATATTTTTTCCTTTCAAATTAAAAAAAATCACCAACAACATTAATTTTTTCCTCCCAAAATAGTGTAGGATTCGCCAGGATTTTACATCTTTTCTTGAGGGGGGGTTTCTTAAAGCTTACCCTGATGGGAAAACATCCCTTTGTACCAGCAATCAACCATAAGACCACGTAGAGATTGATCATGCAACCACATCAATTGAAATTTGAAAGAAGGATTTTTGAAGATTCTATATGAGGTGGTAGAAAAATTGATAGGTCAATGATCAGAGCCCCTCCAATCAAGAATTTAGGGACTGGTAGACCACCTGACATTCACCCAGTAACATGACACCAGAAACCTATCAAACCTTTCTGAAATCTCATGTAAAAACACCATTAATTGGCTTCACATCAATGAGATTTAGGAAGCCAATATTATCTCTAAGCAGATTTGAAGAAGGGTCTAGCTTGATTTTCCCACATCATTTTTCATCTAAACTAGTAATAGCATTAAAATCACCAACCATAATCCAAGGGAGAAAAGGATCCAGGGACCAAAGAAAATTGATGTTATACCAAAGATGTGACTTACCAGAGAAATTAGTAGGAGCATAAATATTAGAGAGAAGACACCTTTCTCCTATCTCAAAGATAGTAGCGACCATAGAAATGGAAGACCGACTAGAAATATACCACAATGGGACAACCTTCCTTGGGTTCCAGAAGCAAGCACACCCTCTGAACTACCATGAGTACTCACTCCTTGTCAATGGACATGGGGCCAGACACGAGGAACACAGTTGACCAAACCATTCACTATAAGATTGGTTTCTTGAATATAGACTATATCAGGAGATTGAGATTCAATTAATCTACGAATAAAATTTTGTCTAGGGATGATGTTCAACCCCCTTAAATTCCATGATAAAAAAAAATCATTTATGGGGTTGAGAGAAATGGGAATCAATGGGCTTCACAAATCTTGACTCAACTAATCTATCACTAATGATCTCGACCTTCTCCTGGTTAGTCTTATGTCCACTCTATGAAGATTTATCTAAAGGCCCCTTTTTAAGAGGCTTTTGTTGTAGGCCTAAGGCAAGAGAAGCTTTGTTACTCTTCATAGAATCTAAGGCAACCTTAGTAGAAGGAGGAGCGAAAGCCATCACCACTGCACCCTCTAGAACCTGTGACCCACTAAGATCCTTGATATCCTGAACTTGAGATGGCAAATCCATATAACCAACTGTCTATCTTGTTGGTCCCCTGAAGATAAAGCTCGGTCCTCTTTCTTTGTATCCTCATCTTGCATCTCACACTAAACCTTATCCCTGAAAGAAATATCAAATGGAATTCCTTCATCTTGGACCAAGTCATCTAGAACATCAAACCCATTAAAAGTGTCATCATTCTGTCTATCCATCCAAGTTCTCTTCTTTCCTCTGCCCTTATTCTGGAGTTTAATGGGAATAAAACCTTCCAAGTATCTGCAAGTCCATCAAATATAGGGACCTTCCCCTTATCCTCCCTAAGAGCAGAGTGAGGAGGATCAAAAAATGTCAAGGGAGAAGATTTATTTCCAGGACATCTTTGCTGTAATGATCATATTCATGACAAATTTTACATCTAAATGACAAAGTGTCATAATCCAACTGTTGGATCAAGGAAGATGATCCCAAATAAATTTCCATAGAGTCTAGTAAAGGGTTATTTAAATCAAGTTATACACAAATGCACACATAAGAAATTACCTTTCGATCCTGAGTTGTGTGGTTGAACTCACAGGTTTTCCAAGAAGTAGCGAGATTGAGTGAAGAATGTCTTCCCTCTATAACTCCAACAAAAGCCTCGACAACCAAACCCACACAGGAACTTGAGAGGGGATCTCCTCAACATAGTTAAAGCCAATATGCCAAGGTTTGATAAGAGCCCCAATTGGTTGAAGAACTAAGGGTCTCTGTCAAAAGACCTATTCTTGTCTGACATGCTAGAAAAAATTACCAGGAAATAATTATTAACCGCCAAAAGTATCTCTATATGTCCTTTGGGATTCTAGACTTGACGCACCCAAGATTCTAACACAGGTAAAGAAAGGCAAAGACCCATGAATTTGCATATGAGGGCATGATTGCACCAATATTCAACATCGTTCGAAACTTGCTCAGGTTGAATAACCAAAACTGGGCGATCATGGGACCTCTCAAAGCAGTCATTCACTTTTTTATTCAAAAACTCCCTTTCAAAGAGGAAACTCCTTCCCCAGATTGGGGTTTACCTATTTGCTCCTGTGATAGCCCTCGAGTAATGCACTCTCTAAATTAAATATGCAATTGATTATGTAAATCCTACCTTAGCAATTAAAGGTGATTGTTAAAGATCTAGACATAATAAGTAGATATTAATATATGTCAACGTTATAAATACAACATATTACAATATATGTTGAGAAATGAATAGATGTAATTTTCATAATATAATAATAATTGACTATATTATAATTTAAATAATAATTAAATATTTGTTATAATGTATAATATCTATTAAACAAATATCATAATATAACAATTAATATTTTAATATCATATATATACTGTAATATATATTATATACATTAATATTTAATACTATATATTATTATATATATATATATATATATTGTAGTATATATATATATATATATTATAATATATTACAATAAAAAATAATAATAAATAAATTTGAAATACCGCGGGCCGCACCTCTTAGGATGTGACTGGGCCACAGCCTTACGGCTGCGACCAATCACACCTCTAAGAGGTGCGACCAAGAGTGGAGGGGTCACGACTCCCCCTCCCTCTCTCATATTAATATGCCCAACAGGGATGGAGGCAGGGGAAATAAAAAAGAAAGGAAGATAAAAATAAGGACATCAGCGCTGGGAAGAATAAAAGGAGATACAAATCAATCCACAGTCAAGATAATTTAATTATTGATTATATATATATATATATATTGTAGACCTTTCAAAGATGGATTTATATATATATATATATATGTGTGTGTGTGTGTGTGTGTGTGTGTGTGTGTGTGTGTGTACACACACACACACACACAGACATATATATATGATTGAAATATATCTATTATGTGATCTCTTATATTAATGTATTCTTGTATAAATATGAAATGTTCGTGAATAAACTTTTAAATTGATTTTATGCTAGTGTTGTGCAATTATGTTATTGGATACCATATAGAATGAACTATATATTCATTAGAGATGGGATTCCGAATATAATATTGCATGCCATATAGAATGAATTATATATATTCATTAGAGATGGGTTTCCTAATGTGGCAATTCGAGGTTGGTATAGCCCCGTTGCCCAGATTAGATTAATTGACAATTCAAGGTTGGTATAGCCCCGTTGTCAATAGCAATTCAAGGTTGGTATAGCCCTGTTGCTTTAATGAGATGAAGTGGCAATTCAAGGTTGGTATAGCTCCGTTGTCAATGGCAATTCAAGGTTGGTATAACCCCATTGTCAATAGCAATTCAAGATTGGTATAGCCTTGTTGCTTTAATGAGATGAAGTGGCAATTCGAGGTTGGTATAGCCCCGTTGTCAATGGTAATTCAAGGTTGGTATAGCCTTGTTGCCAATTTGAGATTGTTATAATCTCGTATAGGCAATATATATACTGATAGCCAGTCATATGCATATGCGTAGGCTTGGATCACGGTGCTCGTATCCAAGAGAACCTAGAAGCAGTTCTCTATGGAAAGACGACCAATAGTCTGATTGCTTAGAGTGGATCTTATATCCCTCAAGCCGAGAATCAAGAATTTTGTGAAGCCCAACCTAGAGGCAGTTCCTAGGGTCAAACTCCCCTTACTAACTTAGAATAGAGAAGTGTCATCTAAATATTGAATAATATGTTGTACTAACGTTGGTGTTGCAGGTAATTAGACAAGGAGAATAACAAGGGACATTACAGCTCCTTAACACATGCATGCACCAAAGAAGACGGGTCTACCATCTCCAAATCTCTAGAGATCTCCTAGGAAGAGGACAACCCTCAATTCTCCATGGTCACAAAATAAATCACCGGATAAAATGAAAATGAAATGGGACAGGTTGCCCTCAACCCCAAGATGCCACACTACACTCGCGACGACAACACAAAGCCCGATCACAGGCTTTAAACAAAAAAAACCCTCAACGTTTGCACAAAGCCCGTCCACAAGCTTGAAACGACAAACCCCCCTACAAACCATAAAACCCCCGATCGCCAGAAATATGAATACATAACAAAAAAATGAGCTAGGGTACATACGCCGCCCGAGCTCGTACCAATCCTCGCGCGTAGAGTCATCCTTTCAAAATTTTATATTTATTCATTATTTATTTTTAATGATTCATAAACATTGAATGTTGTTTTTTAATTATAGAAAAATAATAATCTATTTTAATAATGTTAATTAAATATTTATTTTATTAATATTTATTATAATTTTTAAGATAAAAAGAATAGTTTTATGTTTAAAAATAATCTATACAATATAAACAATAAAAGAATAAATATTAATATAGACATCTTAAATATATCTATCTCAATATACTTGAAAGTAATCAAATTAAAAGTAATTTTATTTTATATTATATACTTGAAAGTAATCAAATTAAAAGTAATTTTATTTTATATTATATAGAGATATAATTTTTTTTTTCTTTTTTTATTATTTTTATTTGAAGAGTTATTTTTAATAGAAAATTTAATTTGATTTTTGAATCAAATTTCATAATTCTTTTATTTATTATTAGTAAATATTATGTATTTAATGTTTAAATTTATTTTAATAATTTGTTTAATTTGAAGAATTATTTTTAATATAAATTTAATTTAATTTTATAATCAATTTTCATAATTTTTTTGTTTATTATTATTAGTGAATATTATTAGTTAAGTGCATTTGAGCAGGAGTAATTCTCGGAGCATGACCTGTGAGCATGACTTGGATGCAATGAGTGCTAAGTGTTCCATTCATTCTCATGAGAGATGGGTAGATAAAGCTTAACCAATAAATGAAAATAGAAACCTTTAATTTTAAAATTTTAGATTTTTGTTGGTGCTTTTAATGGGGATGAAAAATTGTCCCATCAATATCTTAAAATTTTAAGTTTGATTTAATATAATATAATATAATATTGATATAATTTAAAATTTTAAAATTTTATGTTTTAAAATCTTAAGTTGCTTTGTAATGAATGGTTCATAAGGCACAACACTTGATGAAAGTTTTGCAACAAAATGGGCTTAACCTTGGAGGAAAATATGTGGTTAAGTGCACTTGATCTAGTACTAGGATGGGTGACCTCTTGGGAAGTCTAGGTGCTTAACTTCTATGAGCATCACCTAGACACAATGAGTGCTAAGTGTTTCATTCATTCTCATAATAGATGGGTTCTAGTGACTCATGAAACATAGCTCAATGAGTTTTGACTCAAAAACTACAAAGTTAAATCCTATAACAATATCACAATTTGACTTGTTACTTGTCCATAAATACCAATAGAATCATTATTATAAGTTATTTAAACAATTTTTTTATGATTCATAATTTCGACTTGTTACTAGTCCATAAATACCAATAGTCATTATTATAATTATTTAAACAATTTTTTTATGATTCATATATACTCTTTTCCGCTTTGGGACACAGGTTGTACCTGAATGATAGCTGTGTTAGAATGCCTCAAGCTCCTGCCTCCTCTGGTTCAGATCATAACAACTGCACTGATGTCCAGATGGATTTCACGGTCGTTGTCAGTTAGCGCTAGGGTTTCTTGGATTCCTGTGCAGCATCTTGCACGTCCCAACAACTATGGATGCCTCAATACTTTTGACTATGGTCTGTCTTCTGGCTACGAACCCCACAATGTAACTTCTGCAATATTTGCAGGTAGATGCAAGGTTGCAGCATACACAAGTCGACCTGATGAAAGAGTTTTTACAAGTTGCCCCTGCAAAAACCCCTAGGCAAACTTTCACAAATATTTACTTATTTACTGATCTTTCCCCAGAGTAATTTTGTCAAACAGTTTCATGCATTCTATCTGAAGTGTACCAAACTGAAATGTTTGATGTGTTTTTGAATCGCATTGCATTTATAAACATTCATAAAACTCAACTTGAATTGGTTAAGGCAAAGGGACAAGTAACCCTAAATCTCGCAGTGACCAGTGCCTGCGGGATCTTCTACAATGTCAGCTTCATGGTTTGGGGACTCAGAGTTGGGGGAAGGATTTCATTTGATTCAACTAACCCTAGCCCGATCAACACTGCGGCTAAGATACCAAATTCGTCAGCGGCCAACAAAAAAATTCAAGGATGCTTTCCACTCTGGTGTATCGGCTGGGGAAGGAAGTTTCGAAGGTTTTACTGGTGCACAGACCTCTCCTCATTCTAGTGATGCCGCTCAGCGATGCCCTTCTCTTTTTGTCCCTCCCTTAGGCGCTGTGGTTCGCTTGGACAATTTGGCATCGGATCGAGAAATTTTTAACAATTTTGGCCTAATTTGTAGATTCACAAAGATTTGGTCTAACTTTTGAGATCTGCATTCATGGATTTGGCCTGAACTTTGAGAGTTGCATTCATGGATTTCTAAGAAATGGAAATAATATATGGAGGGAGAATTTTGGATTTATCCATGTGTCAGAGGGTTCTTCATCTTAGAAATTGATTCATGGAAGGAGAAGATGTTGGTACCAGGCAACTGTAATTGCATCTTCCAGGGTGACTTTCTGTGTATGAAACTATGGTTCCCAACCTTTAATCCATGCATAGAAGTCTTTACTTCTACCTTTTTTTTGGGGTGCAATTACCTTATCTGCCTTCACAATTTTGAAAACTTTACAAGCCTACAGGCCATTGTGAATGGCTTAGGGAAGTATGACCGCACTTCCAAGGAAACTATTGATTATCAGAACTCCACTTATGCTTGAATATGTGTTGAAATGGATGTATCTAACAAACTCCCCACTGAGATTCTATTGAAAGTCGGTAACAGTTGTTGGAGGCAAGCCTCTCAATGGATCACTCCCGAATGTAAAAAACAACAGATGTTGGGTCTTCAGCATCTTTTGGAAAACCTTTCTGGTAGGATGGGGTTGGACCTCATAATTATATCATTCCTCCCAACTCACCTCAAGACTCGAATCAATCTCAAGCTCCTCCTAAGGATATTGAGAATTGCTTCTCTCCTTCAGCTGAACATCATTCTTCTACCACTGTTGTTGCCCAGTATGTGGTGGTGGATTCTCAACTCTTGCAGCAAACCCCTACATTGTCAAATACTGCCTTGACCTCCTCTCTTATGTCACTGGAGAATTCAATGGTGACAAGAAGCTTGGATGGTCTTAGAAGTGGACATTTGTCATCCAAGAGATAATGGCTGGACAGAAGTTAAGAAAAGAAAAGAAAATCATGGGCATCATACGATTTTGAGATGCTCCAAGAGTGGTGAAAGGTGATAACATAATTGCTTTAGCCCTGTCATTGGGCTGGCTGATAGTATTTTGGCTGTTGTAAGCACTTTAGCTTGCCTGTCGCTTATCATAAGATGAAGAATATCAAATTTATCATTCTAGACGTGCTCATATATTTAGGAATTGACAATATTTTTTTCTATCAGTTCATGATGCTTAATTTTATGGATTGTACTTCTTTTTTCTTTGCAATTTAGATATTTTTGTCCATCACAAAAATGTTAGATTGAAAGCATTTTTATTGATCTGAAAATGAACTTTTCACGTGTTGTTTATAGATATTTTTGATGAATTATATTTTGGTGTAAATATTCATCATATAATGAAATATTCTAATTTTCTAGAACAAATTATAATGAATAATCAGAATCTAAAATTTTAGATCTCACTTTTAGATTTATTAATAAGGATATTCATGAAGCCAATTAGACTTCTAAGTCATGAGAGTTTCATAGTCTTTTGGTTGTTTTCTATTTACAAAATTAGTTTAACTCTAGACTTTTTAGTTCAATGCAATTAAGGATGGTGGGTTGAATAATTAGGGTTTCAAAATAGTTATTTTAGGAGTGGGTATGGATTTATTACATACTTTTGATTTGATTTTTGTGTTGGTAAAATTTGACTTGATTTTTATTTGATCAAAACATATGGGCTTTGAATTTCAGACATTTAGGTGTCTAGATGGCATATAAGATCAATAATATCTATTCACATGTAGTTTTTATGTGCATTTTTCAAACTTTGGGTTGATAATTTTTTTATTAATTTTATATATTTTGCTCAAAATATCATATTAGAACATAAATAAAATGGCTTGAAATTGGTGATTTATCAAGTAAACATGGATTTGAAATTTTTAATGAGCACTTGTTTATTTAATATCAAGTTTGATTTTACATTGATCTGATTTTGGACTATTTATAAATATATTCAGTTTCACTAAGGAAGTTGTATATGATATTGGTGTCTTGTGATGTTTGAATAATTCTTTAAAATATTACTAGAATCTTTATTAATTAAGTTTAAAATTGAAAATTCAATGTGGATTTTGTGTTTTTATATTTGATTTAAGGTGTTTTATTATTATTTTTATTTATAACCTTTAGAACTTGCTATGGCCTTTTTGTTAAATATTGTAGTTACAAGTACCTTGGTAGAAATTTATGTAACATGTAGAAGTATAAGCAAAGTATGTGAACTACTTGATAATATGCCTCAAAGAAATGTAAATTGATAAAAGCCATGATCGTAAGATATGTTCAACATATATGCTTGTTTAAAGACTTTCAACATATAAGCTTGTTTAAAAGTCTTTAAAGTCTCTTAAAAAACTGTAAACCTGCAAATCAAAGAACAATCTACAATAGCACCTTTGTCCACAGAGATAAAATACAAGGAAATAGAGGTCATGTGAGATCGTGGTGTGAAAATCTGAGATATGACATATGATTGTAGAGCTACTTTCAGAGCGCAACAGTTATAATATATTGATTGCAGAATAGGTTGTAGATTCTTGGCAATTCAAAGAACAATCTACAATAGCATCTTTGTCCACAGATAAAACACAAGCAAAAATTGTAGGTGTCACATGAGAGTCTGGTTGGATAAGATTCCTTATTTGAATGTATGCTAACGTGAAGCAACAAATATTTTAATGACAACCCAAGTGACAACAAGATGATAAACAACACAACATGAGGGCCAAGAACATGTCCTGGATGGTTCCTACAGGTATTTATAAGCATTTCCTTCATTAATAGAACCAGGTGATATTATCTCAAAACTCTCCTTTAGAATTTACACTATAGGATCAAAAATAGCCATATTGATATGTTCAAGCATTTCAGTGGGAGATGTGTATCCATCGGTGTTGAGGTAGAATAGATGGAGAATTCTAACCATACTCCAATACAAATTCTTGCATTCACGAGGGAGACCACTAGGTTGCAACAAGTTTCTAAGTATTTTTTGTGTGCTTTGATTTACGGTTTGTCTAATCCTCTCAGAGGCATTCTCAGCAGTCGTCACTGGATTTTCTTTCATGAACAATGTCACATAGTTCATTTTTCCTTCCTTGGCCTCCCTCTGAAAAACATATGAAGAATTTAGTTCCTCTGCTCAGCATTCTGTGAAGATAAAATTTACTAAAGCATTTCTAAGCCACGACATGGTTGTTGTAAGTATTTAGTACCTTGTAGCTCTGAATGTCATTTAAAAGGCGCCCACAAATACTGACAAGTTCCATAAGACTGGTGTACTCATGGTGGTGGATGGTTTGCTCTGAGAGCTTAGGCCCTACAAAATAGAGTGGTATGAGAACAATCGGTTCCAGAGCAATTGATGTTTTTC
>MU225768.1:167870-180115 GCA_018584345.1 Thuja plicata
GCAAATCAGATAATCCCCAAGATCCATCCCAGAGCTGATTATTCATTATCCATGAAAGGCACTGTGGGAACTGTGGTAATTGAGAGTCTTCCAAAGAGGGGACCATGGCTACCCATGCTGTATCATAAGCAGAAACAGATGTCTGTCTGCTCTTGGCTTCCGAGAATAGCCTTCTTATCCTCGCAATATCCTCATCTACGTACATAGAAGCAGATGCATTTTGCTTGTTCTTATCTTTGACAACCTGCAAAATAGTGAGATGCATATTTATTGAATCTAGTACCGACTGATACTTTCCAAATTCAACACTAATAAGTAATTACTAATAAGTTTTAAAATCAACCAAGATCAACTCTACTAGAATAACTGGATATATTATCAGGATCTTACGATTTCCAAAGCAAAATTATATTGTAGGCTCTGGTATAATGGAAAACATAAGTATAAAAAATAAACGGGGCTACAAAGTTGTAATTTCACCTTGGAAGCATCTGTAGATTTATGGTGCTGGCTTGGTCCTATGTCAAATTCATTCCTTCCATGGGTGAACTGGGCACTAGAAGATCCTAATAACAAATGATAAATACACATCAATCAGAAAGGAGGATCTTAGCATCTTGAATACAAAAACATAGGCCATGTTCGACAGAAAAATGTCGGATAGAAGAACTCCTAATTGTGAATTGTCTACCTGACCCAACTTCTAAAATTTATATACTGTTATGGCCATGACCAACCAGTTAAGATAACTAGCCTACCTAATAAATTATTTAGAAAAGTAACTCCCTACCTTCCAAAATGCAAAATCTGCTATGGCCATAACCCAGATGAGATAGCTAGCCTGCCCAAGGAAATCATTAGAAACCTTACTCCTTACCTTCTAAAATGTAAATTCTGCTATAGCCATGACTAACCGGTTACCCAGATGAGATAGCTAGCCCACCCGAGGAAATCATTAAAAAATAACTCCTCACCTTCTCAAATGTAAATTATGCTTTGAGCATGCCTACTCAGATGAGATAACTAACCTGTCTAAGAAAATCATTAGAAAAATAACTCAATGTATCAATGCGGTTTGTCACCATAAAAACATGAGAATATAAGAAAAAAAGAATCCAAAGTAATGTTCAACTGAATGGTGGGATAAAATTATCTCATACTTGCAAATTCCATTAGATACCCCAAAATTTAACTGGTGTAATGTTCCACACACAATGAGGGAAAAAAAACTCTTAGTTGCAAATTGATCAATAGATATACAAAAATTAAAATCTACCTGCTTACAAGAGTAGCTGGCCTCGTAAAGAAAATCATTATTGCTTAACAAAGAACTAAATATTTAAAATATTCTTGGAACAGAGAATTTTGAAGGGGTGAAACAGAAAAATAAAAATCAATTCTATTTATTGATCAAAACAGGAGGAACTAAGAAAGAAACCCCTAAATCACATTCCAATTGAAATTGACTTCTAATTGCAGTTTGTCCATTAAACTGACTTAGTCGTATGAGGTGAGTAATAGCATGTCTTCATGTTGCTGTTTAAATAAATTTTCCGTTTAAATTTAAGCAATAGAATGTTCCCATGCAAAATAAAAACTTTGGAATGACTTACCAGATAAAAACTTTGGAATGACTTACCAGATAAAGTACACCTGATGGATCGGAAGCTTGCATTTCCGCATTGCCAGTGAGAAAATATTGCAGGTGGGTACCGAGATGGAAGCTTAATTGTTGCACAGATTACAGAATTTGAGATGAAAGAGAAGCTAACTGCTCCCATATTTGCTTCTCGCTAGCATTTGGTATGAGAAGAATGCCATAGGATTTATATATACAATGGGTTATGGAATCAATGGGCTCCAAAGCATCTGTAAGGAGGTCTTGTATTTTTGTGCGTAAGCAAAGAGATTCCAAAGGAAAGATGCGTCGATTTTGCTCGCAAAGGACAAGGGTGAATAGCTATTAATTTATAAAATGATAGGACAGTGATAGAGGTAAGAGATCCTCCACTCTGCACATCAAAACCTTTTGTTGTTTAGGAGCGAGCATTTTTGCAACATTCCGAGTGGGAAGCTGTCGCGATTTTTGGAAGAGGGGCTAAAAATTTTCAAAATTTGGATTTTTGTTGGTGTTTTTGGATGGGGCTAAAAATTTGTCCCACCAACATCTTAAAACTTTGAATTTTGAAATATATAGTAATTTTTGTTTACAAATTAAGGTTCAATACATAATACATAATACTGATTTCATTTTAAAATTTTCAATGTTATATTTATTCATTATTATAAATTATTTGAAACCATTTATAATATTAATTTCATTTCAAAATTTAAAATCTTATATTTATTCATTTTGAAAAAGGTAAATATTTATTCAATCAAAACAAAGATACAAAGCAAAGGCTTCATGTCCACCAAGACAGGAACACAAAAAAGTTCCTAAAAGACACCACCAACAACACCACTACATATTCATATCCTCCAACATTAACCTCTCTAAGGTCTCAAGATAGTCAGAAGGTAACCCCCCCCCCCCAATATCCCAACCATCTACATTCTCGGAAGCCCACTTCGCCAAACAGTCAACCACTCTATTCCACTCTCTAGGGATATGACAAAATCCAAGGAATTGCATAGACTTAACATTTGTCTAACCATAAAGGCTAATTGCCAACTAACATAATCCAAACTCTGTTTGTTAAACATATCCACAACAATATGAGAATCCGACTCACAGATAATCCTCCTTCATCCTTAAGAATATCCTCTCTCAACAACAATCTTAATAGCAAGAGCTTCCAACAAATTATTAGAGTGATGTCCTTTATAAACAAAGAAGAAAAAAACATCACCTCTAACTATACCTTCAATACCAGTGTGTCATGGATTCCCACAAGAGGATCCATTTGTATTAATTTTTAAGACCCCCACAGGAGGAGGTATCCACCCCCCGTCTCTACAAATTTGTTGCTTAACATGTCGGGATCTTTCGCCAGCAACACAATCCACTCTACTATCCTTAATTTTAAATTTTTAATTATAGCGTTATCACCAGGATCAAAATTTTTAGACACATCACACTTTGCAGAGATAGTCTCCCGAAGTCTGCTAACTATCTTCTACCACAACTGAAAACTCTTCAATTTATAGTCACAATATACCCTATGGTTTCTTTCCAACCACGGGTTCCAGATAATAAAGGCATACCCAATAGCCCAATCCACCTGAAGAAAAGATGTTTTCGCTAGAGGTCTGCCCAAACTCTCCCAAAATTCAATTAAGGAGGCAACATGAATATAGGCCATGTTGTCATGCCTCCCACCACCTATGCCAGATCTCTCTAGAGAAAGGGCATATCAAAAACAAATGGGAGTTGCATCCCTCACTATGCAAACAAAGAAAACAAATAGAGGGTCCTTGAAAACCTCTCTTGCAAAGATTCTCCCATGTGAGTCATTTCCTCTGAGCAACCAACCATAAGAAAAAATTACATTTGGTCCAAGAAGAGTTATTCCATACCTTCTTCCACCATGACACATCTGTCAGACCATGCAATTGCCTTCCTAGCATAGCATAACCTTCAACAACAACATATTTTCCTTTTGGGTTGGGACCCCAAGCCAAAGTGTCTCTCTCTTTAAGGGAACTACATATCCCACCCTTCAATATTTTAGCCAGCTTAGTACGCTCCTTAACAAGGCCACACAGGGCCACTCATGCAGATTCTTCCAATATGTCACCTCCACCTAACTTGTATGCTTAATCATTTTAAAATTATCCACCTTAACCCACCCAACATTAGCAAAACTATTGCAAAGGGATTGAATTTGAGGGAAGCTAGAAAGAATAGGAGGGTGACCATCCCAAGATTCCTGCCAAAAAAGAGCTTCGGAACCTCTATTACAGATCCAAAAAGGCCATCCTTAATAAGCTAAACTCCTTTTTTAAGAGTATCCCAGATACAAGATCCCTTGCCCATCAAACCAAGACGTGACACATCATGGCAATCAACACCTGGAAGATACTTGTAGGTTAGAATCTTGGCCCTGTCTTGATCCTAACTATTGCACCACCACCAATACAACTTGGTGGCTAAGGCCTTGCTAACCAGAGAAATAGATCAAAGACCAAGGCCCCCAACATGCTTGTGTCAACAAAAAAACTCCCATTTGACTATACTCCTGATGGCATTAATTTGTCATTAGTATACAAACAACACTTTCGGTAAGCCTACACCGAAAGTCGGGAAAGAGCAAACCGAAGATTAGATTATGAGATCAACAAAAATGACTAAGTACAGAGAGATAAAGTGGAACCTGACAGAGGAACCCAAAGTGCAAGTTACAGTGCAGACTGACAAGACAGATACAGTGCAACCGACAACAAAAACCGAAGGATAGTCAAGCATGACTGACTGACAAAATCGAAAGTCAGTTGCAGCCCGCAAAAAGTGGATCTCACTTCCATGTCACATAAAGCAAGTGTATTTTATTTATAGGATATTTAATTGTTTTAAATCCATTTCTTTAGGGATAAGAAACATTAATGTAAATGTTTTAATCATTCTAACTGATTTAAAACACATAGACTAGGAGATCTAGGTGTAAGTTGTAAACCTGATCTTAGAGTTAACATTGTTTTTTTCACAACTCGATGAAGTCAATCCATCTATAAATAGATGATGTAATCATTTATTAGAGTGTGTGTAAGAAGGAAAAAGAGAGAGGAGAACAAAACGAGTACATCTATGGATTGAATTGAGAGTTTCAAGAACCAAGAACAGAAAAAGAAGAATTTAGTTAGCAGAACCAAGAACAGAGGAAACCGATAATCAGAGGTATTATTCAATCACAGTTAAGGTGATAATATTTTTATGTGAACTACATAGGATCTGTATCAACAATAGGTGATTGCATTTACCAGGTCAAGTTGTAATTTTCTACATTTACCAGGTCAAGTTGTAATTTTCTATCATTCTAACAAGTGGAGCAAAGTGTAAAAATCCTTTCAAGGAAGGTGGACCTAACAGTCCTATTATAAATCTCTTAACCGAGTGCACACTTCATTAGTGTTTCTAAAGCTCTTAACATAGTAGATTTTAATAGGTCTCCACATTAATACTCCTAACAAGGTAGATCATTAGAAGTGATCAATTGTAAGCCTTTACACGCTCCCTTCCATTCTGCAGATAGTGAAGTAAGTTTTGTGGGTGCCATCCCCACCGCAGTTTTTACTTCCTAATAGGAGTTTTCTGTGACATCATATCTTGTGTTATGTGTCAATTATGTTCATGAATGTTTCTATGAATGATTCACATGTTTATTAATGTTATGGATTGATATAACTCACACCAGGATAGTTTAGATCAGATTGAATGGACATGCAATTGATTACAAAGGTTAATTGAATAAAGGATACAAAAAGTTTTGAAGGTACTGATTCACCCCTCCCCTCTCAGTACATACTTCCCATTAATCCCAACAATTGGTATCAGATCTTAGTTTCTTCTTGGAAAGCTTAAAGGCTTAAGAGAAAAGATCATACAATGGAGAAGCACAAACTTGATAAAAATATTGAGAATAAAAAGCTTGAGATACAAATGTTCTATGAATAGTATAAAGAAGCAAGAATCAAGATGAGAGAAAAGGTATGGCAACTCGGAGCAATGAAAATGATTATCAAGAAGAAGAGATTCTAGATTTCTTTGAGTCCTCGGGATCAATTGCAAGCAAAGCATTAGAGACATCAAAAGCAAGTAACCTAACTGAAATCAATCTACATCTAGCCGGACAAGTTAAATCTCTGCAAATCGGTCAAGAGACACAGATGGTAAGAATGATTGATGTCATGAGCAATGCTAGACAGACTAAACAAGAAAGAACACTAGATATTGATGATAGAAGAAAGATCACAGAAAAGCTACAAGAAAAGGAGACTAAAATACAGAGACTTACAGAGCATCACCATGAGATAACAAATCAGATTATTCTTATGAGTCAAGAGGCAAACAAAATAAATGTTGAACTCATTGAAAGAATATAAGCTATCGGTGAACTGAGGGATGAGAATGAAAAGTTAAAGCATGAATTAAGAATACAACAACAACATAATGAAATTATCAAAAAGGATGAAGAAATCAATAAAAGAATGAATGATTTTCTTGAAGGACAAAGAAGAGTCAACAACAACGGTCTCGACTTTATCGAAATTGGAGAATCATCAAATCAATCCAATCCAAAGAATGTTTATGAAAATCCAAGACCAAGAAAGCTTACATGCAAACACTGTGGAAAGAAAGGCCACACATCAAATGTATGCAGAGGCAAAATGAAAGGTATTCCTAAATCTACATCTTCATTCATAGGATTTTGTTATAAATGTAACAAGAAAGGACATAAAGCATATGAATGTAAGTCTAAGATGGATCAACTAAAGAAGGAAACATACATGGACAAATACTGCCCTACATGCAAAATGAATGGACACACAAGTCTTGAATGCTGGAAAAAGAAAAGGCAAGCATGGAAGCCTAAAGGTCAAGAAACTCCCTATCAACCGAAGAATATCAGTAATCAGTATGTATGGGAATACAATAATTGGAAAAATTGTACAGCATGTGGAAGATATGGTCACATTGCTGCAAACTGTATGAGACTATGGACTAGAAAGTCTAGAGGTTGGACTAACCCCAGAATCGCATGCTTACACTGTCATAAAGTTGGTCATCTCAAGGACTGTAGAGATCGAATGACAAAGACAAGCACATATCCCAATGGAAACACCATTGAAGATATCCAGAGGGCTAGAGACAAAATGTGGACAAAAGCTTCAAGCAATGATGAAGCTGGAATGAGCAATGCAATTGATGACACCCCATCCAATGGATTCGATGACATCACCAACCCCACCTAAGCAGAACAAGTATGGAACTGCATTAAACCCAAGCTATTACTTTACATTAGTTCCATAATATGTTGAAATAATTCCAAATTAGCATAAGAAAGATGCATTATGGCTGTACTTGTTGAATTATGTGATACCTATGCTTTCAGGCATATATACTGAAACCCGTTGATATACACTCAAAGTTAAAAATGCCTACATTTACCAAGAAGCGTCGGTTAAAATAAACAGTTGCTAGTATAGACTGAGCCTCGTCAGTAAACAAGCACATGATCAAGTTGTCAGTGTTACCAAAACCTGTTGGTAAAAGAAAACTGAACATTGACTACTCTGAAACGTTGTAAGTGTCACCAATGGAAGTAAGGTCTTCACCGACGAACTCAGTCATTATACACTGACAAGTTGGTGATCGATAATTTATGAAACATGTTTTAGGGAAACGACTATAAATAGGGCATCAGAATGATTCATTTGTCACGACACCCAAAGTAGAGCGAGTGAAGGTGATTTTTGAGCAGAAAGCAGCCCCAAGACACAGAGCGATCACGACTTGACCTCCAACACTCCAAAGCAGTTCAAAAATATTTGCAAGCACATATAGTAAGTTCTTCGAGACTGATAACTCTATTTTCACGCATTACGCATAAGCCCTAATTTTCTGAAAAATGGCATCGACTTCACAAACTGTAAAATCTAAGAATGAAAAGAAAGATGAGTTCAAACTCATCAAGAACACGACATGTGAGGAACCTAATTATAAGATCCATCCAGAGGTTTCCTCACAACCCGACGACGCTGGTGCATTTTCATGCATTCCAGCTAGGGTTTTGCTGGTTGAAGACATCAGATCCTTCATACATTGCAAGATTGTAGAGATTGGAATGTCAGAGGTGGAAGAAGCTTACAAGAAGCTTTGTAACGATGATGGAACACTCAAAGAAGAGCACAAACACATTGAGGTGAAAGGGCTCACCAATACCCTAATGTTTTTGAAGGTCTTCAAAATTGATTGGATTCAGTTAGTACTGAGCAGAATGCATAAAACCAAGTTATGGTTGGGTGAACCGAAGGCAATAACCCAAGATGTCATCCATGCGGTCACCAGTTACCCCATAACCGATAAAGTAAAGGCACTTAAGCATCCAATGAAGGTAGAGACTGAAAAGATGACTGGAGCCAAATGGGATGGTCATGGACTAAAAGTAACAACCATAATCGATGATGAGATTAAGTTCGGTGCATGTGTTTTGGGGTACAAATTCTTCCAGGAAAGCATATTAAACAGCATAGCATCAGGTGCAGTGGACACAACCTACAAAATTGTGAAAAAGGTTACACAGTTGGAATTATCCAAGCTACTCCTAAATCAGTTAAAAGATAACCTAAAGACAATCAGGAATGCAAAGTCAAACACTTGTAAGTTTGGCTCACTAATCATGTGTATCTTCTTTTATTTTCAAGAAAAGTTCCCATCAGTAGGAGATGTGAAATGGGACAACACCAAACTAGTCACCATGCAAATTACTGAGCACATAGCTGCACTAGGAGATAATTTTGATACAGTCATGGATGAATACTTCAATGTATTCAAAGATCGAATGCAAAAGAGGGTAAAAATCCCCGAGCAACTCATCGAGCAATATAAGGATGAGATATGCTTCATGGTTGACACAGATAATACTTACATCAAACTTTTTGTAGCAAGGACAACATGGTTGCAACCATTGGAATATGAGATCAACATTGATCTTGCAACAAAGGCAATTGATGCCTTAATGAATGAACCACTGGAAAAGAAGCAACCAAGGTTTGGCACATATGAAGAGGCCAAGTCAAGAATTAAATGAAGCCTAGTTGTCAAGAAAATAGTCAAAAAGAAGGACAAAATGGTGAAGAATCTCAAGAAGATTCTGTCAGCAACTAAGGAAGAAGCTGAGCAAGATGAAGAAATTGAACAAGAGGAGGAAATCGAAGAACAGTTGTCTTTCGGTAAAGATGAAGAAAAGAATGAATCAGAGGAAACAGAGTCAGATTTGCCACCTCCTCCACCATCTAATAAACCAAGGACTACAACTGCTTCAAGGACTAGAAGCCAAATGTTCAAAGAATCTACTCCTTCACCTCTTAAGAAAGGAAAGGTCAAGACTTACAAAAGGAAAGCTCCGACACCAAAAAGAGGACAAAACAAGAAGGGTAGAAAATTCATCAGAACCCGAGAGGACATATAAGACATCGAGCAAGATGAAGCCTTAGAGGCAAAAAATGTGAAGGTAAAAGAACCTGACACTATTGATGACATTTGTGTTTATATTGCAAACTCTGGATCCATTATAGATCCACACATTATAAAATGGTAGAAATAAAGTCAAGAAGATCATGATAAAATTGAGGAAGCCATGATAGCTAGAATGTATAACTTCAAATATGTACCAAGTAATTTGAAGGAAGTTATGTACCACGGGAACTCTTGGATAGATTATCCGCCCGTTGGACATTTGCTTTGACAAATGAGAAATAAATCAGAGAGAGAGAGTACTTATTTCTCTAATGCCACATGAGTCTAAAAAGGTAGAGATAGATGAGATGGTGGAGAAACACAAGAAGGAATTCTCACCAAAGCTAAGGGCTTATAAATTTCTTAAAGGCAAGTTGATTGAAATTGAACAAGACAACCACAAGAAATGGTGCAAGATCATGAACAGACTAATTGAGGAAGACATCCCCGACAAAGACCTTCAACAACAAGATGTTGATAAGGCAACTCAAGATGATTCATCCATTGAGTTAGATAAAGAAGAGGATGATACAACATGGATAAGACTGCAGATGTCACAGATGAGACATGGGATGATACCACAAATGACAACATTGTAGATACCAATGTCATCGACATCATCGATGACCCAACAAATGAAATCAACAAGGATGAAGATGTCATTGTTACAAAAGACACAACCAGTGAACATGACACAAAAATTGATAGTGCACAGGTGAACATTCTAGGAAAACTACATATATTGATACAAGTTATCAATATCCTGCAAGAAACAAGCAAATCACTGGAGAAGGACACTCCAAAGGATGCAGGAGACGAAGCAAACAAAGAAAATAATGAGGGTCAACAAAACATCAGAGATACTCAAGATGTAACCGACACTACCAAGGTTACTAAAGGAGATAAGGACAAAGATGCAAAGACTCAAGAAAAGAATGAAAAAACCAAGGCAGATGATGCAAAGGACACCAATGAAGGAGACAAACCACAAGATGGTACTCCTGAAAAAATAGACAAGGGTGCTACCGACGATGTCAAGGTGACTGTGGAGATGTCTGCAGACACTTGACAAGATGAAATAGACGCAAATCAACAGAAAGAAGCACAATAGGTCACATCATCAAGCACAACAGAAAAGGCTAAGAAATTGGCAATGATGCTACATTCTACAGAGTCACAAAAGAAGAAGAAGAAAACAAAGAAAAACAAGTTAGAGGTTACACTAGATGAAATCATCAAAATACTGAAGTGTGACCCCTCTACACTTGACATGGATGCATTACAAGAATATGGAGAGATATACCAGAGGAAGGCATTGCAAGAGAAGCTGAAGAAGCAACATAGGGACTCCATGGTACTGGAGACAACACGGGACATTCTATATCAAATTGTACCCAATGTGGATATTGATCAAAGAAAGCCTATACTTGATCAACTAACTACCCTCACTGACACAATAACAACTCAGAACATTGATGCTGAGAAGGCAATTGAGGAGAGAGCCGAAATGAAATATCAATATAAGCTCATAGAAAACATCAGCCAAGAAGTGGCAGAGAATAAGGTAAAGCTATTATAATTCATATCTGAATTAGACCCCATCATATCTAAAGCTATAACCTTAATTCAAAAGCTGAGCACAATAGAAAAGTTCACTAAGGAGAATAGTGACAATATAGAAAAGCTAGATGCAGATCTAGCAAACAGTGCTTGTTACTTAACCAAAGATGGAGAAAATGCAGTCAAACTGCATTATGAGAAAATCATTGAGGTAAAAAGGTTAAGGAAGGAGCTATGGGAGGCAAAAACACATTTCAGAAAAGAAGTAACCGAGCTACAAGCTCAACTTCTACCAAATCTTACACTGCTACAACAACATATCAGTAATGCAAAACAACTGATAGAACTCCCAAGATGTCTGTAGCAGAGAGCATCTATGACATGCATTCAAAGATAACACTTGAGCATATGGATCTAGAGAACCTAAAAGAGCAATGGGAGAAAATGATGGAAGACATGAAGTCTTCTCATTCCCACATTTTTGACAAGCTATAAGGTAAATGACCTTTGCCCTTAATATCAAATAAAGGGGGAAATGATATAAGGTACAAAATAAAAGGAAAATGTTATGTACATTCATTCAGATGGGAAAAAGGTAGATATGTATATGTATATTCATAAAGGGACAATGATATGTAGAAGAAAAATATATCATATGTACAGATATACCAACATATACATAGGGGGAGTCATTAAATGACTAAGAATTACATATGTTGCATATACTTAACATTTTGTTAGTATTTTGCACATATGAGTTTTTTATACTAATGTCAAAGGGGGAGATTGATGACATTAATTTGTCATTAGTATACAAACAACACTTTCGGTAAGCCTACACCGAAAGACACAAAAGAGAAAACCGAAGATCAGATTATGAGATCACCAAAAATGACTAAGTATAGAGAGATAAAGTGGAACCTGAAGTGCAAGTTACAGTGCAGACCGACAAGATAGATACAATGCAATCGACATCAAAAACCAAAGGACAGTCAAGCATGACCGATAGACAGAACTGAAAGTCAGTTGCAGCCTACAAAAAGTGGATCTGACTTCCACATTAGATAAAGCAAGTGTATTCTATTTATAGGATATTTAATTATTTTAAATCCATTTCTTTAGGGACAAGAAACATTAATGTAAGTGTTTTAATCAATCTAACTGATTTAAAACACATAGACTAGGAGATCTAGGTGTAAGTTGTAAACCTGATCTAAGAGTTAACATTGTTTTTATCACAACTCGATGAAGTCAATCCATCTATAAATAGATGATGTAATTGTAGAAGTTGGTAAATCCAACTTCACAGCAACCCAATAACCTCTGTTTGCCAAAAAACATATCACAAGAGAAGAAAAGATAGAGAAGAATATTGCTCTTGAAATGTGAGAAAAATGCAATAGAGAATTAAATGAAAAGTACAACGCTCAACCTTATAAAGGTGAGATAGAAACCCTAAAGGCAAAAACTAGGCTGCACATTATTAATTAAGAATTAATTAATAATG
>MU225768.1:188699-214604 GCA_018584345.1 Thuja plicata
TTGAAGAGAACATGTGCACCATTAGGTCCTCAAGGACAAACACATGTAAGTTTGGTTCTCTTATAATATGTATATTCTTCTACTTCAAAGAGTACTTTCCTTCAATTGGCAAAGTAACATGGGACACCAGCAGACCTATTACCATGCAGACTAATGAATACATTGAAACTCTAGGCACAAATTTTGACAATGTTATGCATGAGTATTTTAAGGCAATCAAGGATATGCTACAAGAAAGGAATAGGATTCCTGAAAGCCTTATTGAAGAATATAAAGATGACATTTGTTTTATGGTGGAAACTGACTTCACCTACATTCAAGCAGTATTTCCAAGAAAATCTTGGTTAGATAAACTTGATTATGAGATCAAGACTGGGACAGCAACAAAAGCAATCAAAGCATTATTGAATGAACCCATTGACAACAAACAAATGAGGTTTGGTACTTATGAGGAAGCCAAACAGAAAATCAAGTCAACACTTGTTGTCAAAAAGGCTGTAAAGCAGTCTAAGAGAATGGTGAAAAACCTAAAGAAAAACTTGAACATATCTTCTGATGGAGAAGATGAAGAACAAGGTAAGGAGGAAGAATAGAATAAGGAGGAAGACATCGAGGAAAAAATTCCCATTGGTGAAACAGAAGAGATACAAGAATTAGAAGAAGAGAAATCTGATTCACCACCTCCTCCTCCAACCAAAAAGTCTAGGACAAGAAGCCAAACAGCTAAAGACACTAGTCCAACGCCTATGGTAAAGGGCAAGGTGTACAAAAGGAAACCTGCACCTACAAAGGTTAAACCACCACCTAGGGCACCTGCCAAGAGGAGAAAGTATATTCAAATAGATGAAGATCTAGAAGATACATCAATGGATGAACCCGATGCTGTCAGACTAGCAAAGGAAAATGCAAAACTTACTTCACCCGCTGAGGGGATTGATGACATATGTAAGTACATTTCTGAAGTTGCATCTGTTAGACATCCAAAAATTAGGTTACAATGGGATACAACTAAACAAAATAAAATTGAAGATGCACTTATCAATAAGATGTGCAAACACTATTATGTCCCACTGCACTTCACTTCACAAGATGTTCCACAATAACTCTTGGATAAGATTCTTCTAGATTCACTTATGCACTTCACAAAGAGAAAATAATTAGTGAAAGAGTATTGGCTTCACTTATGCCTGAATCTTCACAAGAAGAAATCAATAAAGTTATAGAGAAATATACAAAGAAATTCTCACCAAAAATGAGAGCCTACAAATTTGTTCAAGGAAATCTTATAGAGCTAGAAGAAGACACTCACAAAATGTGGAGTGATATACTAAAACTTGCAGAGACAAACATTCCTACAAATGAACCTATCAAGATAGCAGGCCACTCAACAATTGAGTTGGAAAATGAAGAAGTGAAGATCACAGATTAGAAATAAATAGATATTATAGATGAAGAATGGCCATTAGATGGTAAAGATGATCAAGCACTGAATAGTCCCATCCACATTAACTTGGAGGATGAAGAAGTTGCCAAGGAAGATCTAACAACTAAGGGTAACTTAGATGTGGACATTAACAATGAATCATGGTTAGAAAATATTGTCGACACCAATACAGGTAAAGACCCTACAGCAGAAATCCAAAAAGATGAAGACATCAATGCTATTGCAGAGGGTAAGACCGATGAACAAGACAAGGATATTGACACTGCAACTGTCAATATGCCAACTAATATGAATATATTGATAGATGCTATCGATATACAGTCTAGCCAGGACAAATCATCTAAGAAAGATGATGATATACCCAAAGATGTGGGTACATATGAAAGTAAAGAAGTGGCATCAAACACTCCAAAGGATATAGATACAGAAATGCAGCAGGCCACCGATGAAAAGAAAGAGCAAGAGGCAAAGAAAATAATAGAGGATACATCTAAGCAGATTGCAAAGAAAGGAAAGAGTGAGGAAGTAAAGAAAAATGAGGACATGAAACAAAAAGAAGATTCATCTATTGACACACCCAAGGTTCATGAGGAGATGTCTTCACAAAACCGGCCGGTGATCACAGAACAAGCACAAAAGGATGCCTCAACATCTTTGCACTCACCAACAAAATCTACACAATCACAGGCTTTGCAGATGGTATTACATCAATCTACCACCACCAGCCAACCAAAGAAGAAGAAGAAGAAAACAATAAAGAAAGACATACTGGCGGTCACACTTGATGAAGTCATTGAAGTACCAAATTGGGACATCACCACTTTGGATAGTGATAAACTTCAAGAATTTGGAGTACATTGTCAACGAAAAGCCATACAAAAGAAGATTATTAAAGAACATAGAGAAAACATGGCACTTGAGAAAGCCAAAGAAATACTCCAACAACTGGTTCCTAAAGTGAAAATTGATGAAAATGCTTCAGTTAAGGAACAAATTGCTGTTCTTATCAACGCTATAATAGATCAAGGGATTGAAGCTAACCAAGCAATGGAAGAACAAGCAGAGAAGAAATATCAATACAAGATAATTGATAAGATAAGCCAAGAAGTGGCATTGAACAAGGTCAAGCTCAACGAACTTAGTGATGAACTGGAGCCAATGATTGCTGAGGCAATAACCTTAGTTCAGAAAATGTGCACACTTGACAAATTTGCAAAGGAGAATAGTGACAAGCTTAAAAAAATTGATGCAAATGTCACTAAGAGTGCACAAAGCCTAACTTCAAATTCTGAGAGCATAAAAGCACATCATGACATAGTGATTGAGGCAAACAGGCTGAGACAAGAAATATGGGATGCTGAGACACAATTCAGAGGTGAGATAACAGAACTCCAAGCTCACATCTTACCAAATCTCACTATACTTCAGCAACATATTTCAGAAGCTAAAAATCTTATAGCAACCCCGTAGATGTCTTTTGTAGATAGCATCTATGATATTCATGTAAGAATTTCACTAGAGCACATGGCTCTAGAAATGATAAAAGAAAAATGGGAGAAAATGATGGAGGAAGTCAAATCCTCCCATTCCCACCTTTTTGAGAAGTTGTAAGTACCTTTGTCCTTAGCATCAAAAAAGGAGGAAAAGGCAATGTATATAGCTATGAAAGGCAATGTATATAGCTATATACAATATATATATCAAAAAAAGGAAAAACAAAAAGATAAAGGATATACACACACACACACACACACACACACACACACACACTTACCAACATATACATAGGGGGAGTCATTCATATATATATATAAATAAATAAATAAATAAATAAATAAATATATATATATATATATATATACACTTACACTCACCAGCATATACATAGGGGGAGTCATTCAAATGACTAAGGTAGAAGTATACATAGGTGTACATACTTATATACTCAGTATGTTGCTCATATCATGTTTTTGATACTAATCTCAAAGGGGGAGATTGAAGACATTATTTTTCTATTAGTATACTCAGAGGAAAAACACAGTTAGAAAGCATTACCGGCAGACAACAGGCATCACCGGCGGAACACAAGCAGTACCAGTGAATTGCAAGCATACTCGATAGCACAAAGAATTTTGAGAAAATGCTAAGTATAATGTGACAAGCTTCACCGACAAACACAAGCATTACCGGTGAACACAAGCATTACCGACAACACAGTTTCCAGAATCAAACCGACAGGAACAAACAAGCATACCCAATGACATGTTCAGAGAAAGGAACATCGACGATCAAGAAAACCGACCATCAGAACTGACAGACAGTTCAAGAACCCGCAAATTGTAGATCTGTGTTTTACACATCGATTAAAGTAATGTAAATCTATTTATAGAGTTTTTTTTTTTTTAAAATCAGATAAGATGGTCATGCATGCTTTATGTAAATGCTTTAAAGCATCCAAACGGATCTAAAGCATATCTAACTACAGATCAAGATCAAGTTGTATATCTTGAATCTACAGTTAACGTGTAAATGCATGAATGAAGAATTGAGCCTAGATTAGAATAAATAGATGTTCATACTCAATTGTGAGTACATAAATTCTTATTAATTGGTAGCCATGAAGAGCATCTAAGGAGCAGAAGGTAGAATTCATGCAAAGATCAAAAACAAAGTACATCAGTTATCAAGAACACACAGAGGCTACCGACAAGCAGATAAAGGTAATACTCAATCATGGAAGGATGATTAACAGTATTTTTGGAGCTTAATAGGATCTATCATCAGCAATTAAAGATTGCATTTATCTTCAGATCAAAGACTTATGTAGTTGCGCTCTAACAAGTGCATCACATCTAAATTCCTTTTGTAGAAGGTGGACTTAACCGTCCTTTGTAAATCTCTTAACAAAGTGCACACTTAATAGTGTTGCTAAAGCTTCAAATGAAGTAGATCTTAATAGTTCTCCACTGTAATACTCCTAACAGGGTAGGTCATCAGAAGTGACCAAATTGTAAGCCTTAACCAGCTCTTCTTATCTGCAGATAGTGAAGTTTGTGGGTACCATATCTTGTGTTATGTGTTATCAAATTTCATGTATGTTTCTTTTACTGTTACACATCAAATGGAATGTATGATATGATTTCATATACATAAAGAAAGATGAACAAATAGATAAGTTGTTTTACAAACTGATGACTAAGGGTTAATGGGCTAACCAAGAAAATTTTTAGAGGTACTGATTCACCCCTCCCCTCTCAGTACATCATCTCAATACAATTCCAACACCTGAGGCTTTGAAGTAGATGTCCAAGGCTCTCCTAAAATTCACTACCTCATTAATTCTTACCATGCCCATCAAACCAATGTCATCCACAAACTGAAGATGAGAGTAGGAAAGTAGAGCATTGCTCCAACTCCATCCCTATATAAGACCCTACCTCACTTGAGATGAATAAATCTGTCAAGTCCCTTTGCTATGATAATGATAAATAAGGGGATAAAGGGTCCCCTAGCCAAAGTCCCCAAGAATCACTAAACAACTAAGAGGGTTCCCCATTAATAAGAACTAAAAAGGAGGTAGAAGTCACATAGATGAGAACCAAATTCATACACTCTTCTCCAAAGCTAAAGGCCAACATGATTTTATGTAAGAACTCCCAGTTCACCTGATCATAAACTTTATCCATGTCAAGTTTAATAAACATAGCTTTCTCCTTAGAGGTTGCCATAGAATGAATGACCTTCATTGCTATCACAACACCATCCAAAAAATTTCTTCCAGCAACAAACCACCTTGCTCCTTAGAGATCAAATCACAAAGGAATGGAATCTTTCAACAATCAATTTAGTGATAATCTTGTAGATCACATTACATAAAGCAATAAGCCTGAATTGATCTAAACTATTAGCCCCATCCTTCTTAGGAATAAGCACCAAGAAGGTAGAGTTCATAGACTTTAGCATTTGTTTATCCCTATAAGATTCCTAAACCACTTTTAGAAGATCAAATTTTATAATCTCCCAAAATTCTTGAAAGAAATCGATTGGAAACCCATCTAGGCCAGGAGCCTTACCTTTTTTCATATGAAACACAATTTCCTCTAATTCAGGTAGCAAAATGAGGTGCAAGAGGGGATCATTCTTCTCAGTGGAGACTAGAGGGGGAATACAATTTAAAATAGCCCTCTCCTCCACCATAGCTATGGGATTCTCCTTGGTGAATTTGAAAAATAACTAACATCTTCTCTAGAAATTTCTTCATTAGAAGAGAGTTGAGCCCCTTTTGAAGAGACGAGATAAGTAATAGAATTACCATACCTTTGAACCTTAACAAAGTTATGAAAAAAAGTTGTATTTCTATGTCCTTCTTGAATCCAATCAACTCGAGACTAATTCTTCCAGAAAATCTCCTCATGCAACTCCCACTCTTCCAAATTCTTAAGAGCTAGGAACTCAACTTTACTAGATCAAAAGTCATCCCTTGATCTCAAATCTCATGTGTAACATTATCCAACTTGAATTGAGCTATCATCTTCTAAGCATGCAGGTTCCCAGAACATTGTTTATTCTACCTGTTTGGCTAAACAATTGTCTCAGAAACCCATAGCATTGGACTGCTTATTTTAGGATTTGACACACTAAATGGTTGCTAATTAGATCATTATGTCTCATTTAATTATTGACCAGGGACGTGAACTTGAAATGGCATTTGCAAAGTATATGCTTCAAAGTTTCTTAATCCTCATGACTAATCCTATAAAATTCAAATGCATTGAGCTTCAGGAAATCTATGCTAACACAAGTAAATGCGTTTACTCTAGTAAAACAAGTAATCACAAATAGGAATTACTCTACTCGCCTATGCTACAGGAATAGTCTACTAGTGGTTGCAGGAACAACAGTGTTCTACTTCACTTCTAAATAAGCATAGAAATGATTGCTACTCTAACAAAGTAATTCACTCACCAAGTGGGCCCCTTGGATGAGTGAATAGAAACACAATCAAGATAAAAGGATTGAACTCAAACTGTGCATTCTATTCATTCATGAAAAATAAATACAGTTGGATAGATAAAATAGTATTACAGCTACAAAACCTTCTATTCAACAAAATTGACTAACTCCAAAGAGTTACAACACTCATCTTATTTAAAGGAAAATTACAACTACTCCCTAAATCTAAGATCACTCCATTAATGAGGATCGTTACAGATACATAATGTCTTATAACAGAAATAGCAGCCATTAAGAATAAGTCCTCCGAGAATATAGTGCATTATGGGTCCTAGATCCACGCACTGCATTTAATAGAAAATTGTATTAACTTGTTCCTTATGCAAAGATCTTGTAGTAACACCATAACTTGCTCAAGCGCCCTCTTGACTTCTTCAAAATGAAGGCATCTTGTAGAAACAGTTGGTTTTGACTTCTTCAACACTATTATGTTGATCTTTAAATACACCATGACTAATCCTTGCAAAATTATTAATGCACACACGGCCTTTGATACATACATATTCACATCATTAATATTAGGAATAAAGTGTTAAGCTATAATTAACACTCTTTCAAGGCATATGGCTACAAGAAGGAAACTACCCAAAAACATAACATAGGCAAAGGATCATTCATTAGCATATATAATTACTGTATTCTGTCATTTCTGTCCGTTAGTTTTAAGCAAATATACCATGTTCTTCTATCATCCATTTTCCTACCTTATGTCTTTACACATAAAATATGCATATAAAACCATAAGTCCATGTATCTATTTTCCAAATAAACTATTTGAAAAGAAATAGAAAGTACTTAGAAAGATGGCCATTTAAGAGGCTCATCATTCCCCCTAACTATCCTATTACTGGTCTCCATCAATCATAAAGTTGTGGATCTTGGCTCCCAACCTCAGGTCACTGGGAATCTTCTCTCCTGACTCATCATCATTGTAGTTGAAGTATCCATGATTCTCCCTGAGTATTTCCTATCTCTGAACTTCGCTGGCCATGTCATGATCTTTGACATTTTAATTCACTGCTAGTAATGGCTGTAGGAGAACAGGTGGTTGGAATCTTAATGGAAACCAATAATTAAGCATTGTCCTACCCAACATGATGTGCCATGGAGCTCTTTTAGTAGCAAGAGTCAGGTTTTGTGGAGAATGGGGTTCCCTAACCTTCAGGTCGTGGGACATCCTTATCCATCTCTGTCTACAAGCAGTGATTATAGCCGCAATATCATGTGATGAGTGCTAGTACCAATCTGTATAGGCTTTCTCTCTAACTGGGTAAACTTTGTTGGCTCCACTTGGATTCACAGTGACTGAAAGCCAATCAAGAAAAGTTTGTTTGGAATGTTGAACTTTGGGTCTCATAAGCAAGGGTGTCTCCATTTCACTATTTATGTAAGGTAAAGCTTGATGTTCCCTGCTTATTTCATTTTGTATCCAAGAAATTACTGCTCTCAATTGGACATCCCCTACATAAAGGAGTGAATTTCAGTCCCTATCATCTGGTACAACAAGATTATGCAAATACATCTCACATAATAAATTATTTAAAGACATAGGAGCTGATTGAAACACATCATAAAACTCATGGGGTGTTGAAACAAAATGATTCAGTCCTTCCACAATCCTTGTTAACTTGAAATTAATGAATTGTTCCTTAATAAATAGAGCATATACTAGTGATGGTGATCTACATGCCATAACCTCTGGAATTAATTTAGTTATATGATCAACCCTTCTTTTCAACACTTCAATGTGATCTATTTTCTTCTCCAATTGATGAGCTTCCTCATCAATGGTTCGTTTCAATTTTTATTTTTCTAACTCCCACTGTTCCCTTTCCCATAACAATTGTTGATACAAACTCAACCCTGCAGTTAGGGGTGTAGATAGGTCTGGTGGTGGCATGGGTTCCTGATTAAAAATGCCAGCCCATCTTGGTGCAAGATGATGGGTTTTTATTATGCTTTCCTATGTGGAGGACTTCCTTTCCACACAACAAGAGTTTTTACTACATTATCCCCTTGACATGATTCAGTTTCTCTAGTCAGTGTGTCCAACCTATCCTTATTAGTTTGTTCTAGAACCTTTTCAATAACATCCCTATTGAGTTTAGAGAATTCATCAGAAGGTAAATTTTCTAAATCATCAGGAATATCTTGCCTAATGGAGTTATCAAAAAAATCCTTTGCCTCATCAGAATCTCCATCACTATCAATGAGGATATAGTCAACATTAGGGTTAACTTCTACTTCTAAATTCTTATTATGGGAAATAATATCACTTTCTGCATTTTTCTGAACCATTTCCTCATAAGAGGATCTCTCTATAGATTCAGAGGATTCTATATTAACAACTTGAATAGGAGTCTCAACATCCTAGCTAATGTTTTTGGAAAGCCTTGCACTTCTTCTAGCATGGGCTTTGGAAGAGCATGGAGGATTCTTGCATTTCCTCATGCTAGAAGACACCTCATTTGTAGCTGCTACAGGAGGTTTTGATGATCTTTCTTCCTCATGTGAGGACAGGGATTCATCGGCTTTATCCCTATCATTCTTATTTCTGGGCTACTACTCTGGAATTACTTCTTCTATTTCTAGGGTTTTATCTTTGTCTTTCCTAGAGGTAGACCTAGTTTTTATAGGTGGGGTTTCAAGAATATCATCACCTTTCTTGTTTTTACCTTTCTTGCTACTGGAAATAGGTGTACCAATGTCACAAGCTCTCTTCCTAGGTGGTTTAGGGTTAGAGGAAGAAGCTTTAGGAATGGTTCATGTTCTTTGAATTATTTTACAAACCCTAGTTACTGTGTTCTCTCTTCTCCCTACACCCTGGCCTCTAGGGCCGACCATTCTAGGAACTATTTCATCCATTTTTAAATATTCATCCCAACTTCCTACCATTCGCTTATTCAACTCTCTTTCCACAATTAAATATAATTAAGCAATGATGAGAAACTAACTGATCTTTTCCTGATTTAAGCAAAGAAGCTTGTTTCTTCACAATATTAAAAAAAAAGCTAGGTAAATTTACTGGTCTGTTGTCATAGCGGAGATCACTCAAGATTTTGAAATGTAGACTGTGAAGATATTTGTAGCATCCTTCACAGGTAAAATATTGTATGATAAATGAAGCTGGCTAGATATAATCCAAGGGCAATGATATCCTTGAAGTGCCTTGCCTTTTGTCAATATCTAAGCGTGGATCACTATGCAAGGTGAATTGTGCCCTAACTAAGCATAAATCAAGGTCCTTTGTCCATTTCTCACCTTCCTGTGGCAACCCTGTCACTTCCACCACAATGTCTTCTATAAACTCAATCCTCAATCCTTTCACCACTGCGAACCCATTCAGCAGAGTATTTAAAAACTGCAGAGCAATTTCCTCATCAAAACCATAGAGGCTCAGACAATAATTCAACCAACCTTTTCTTCAGAACATTTCACAACTGGATGTATCTCCAAGTAAAATCCCGCGATTAGTTGGCTCATGCCTCTGAAGATCACCCCCCATTATTATAGAAAGAAAATTTTTGCAGAAGCTTTTTACAGAAGCACTAAAATGGAAAATCAAGATTCAAAATTTTACAGACTCAAAGTGTTGCAAATGAGAATGACAAAGTACAAAATATTATTTACTCCAGGAATTTAAAATATTTTTAATGCATGAAATTTCATAATACCTTCACTCATGTTAAGGACTTCTACCTCGAACACGACGTGAACATATCATCATAAATTAAATTCCAGCTTTAAATATGGAATATGCCCCTCCCCCCAACTAAGTTTAAGGCATGGGTCCCACCAGGCCAGGTCGTGCTAGTGTAAAAATTAAAAGAACATGCAATCATAATAAAAATGAATAAAATAAAATATGAACAAAGGTATGTGTCACTAACCTGGTAAGCGTTGTAGGAAGACTATTCTGAAATATGACATGCACTAATGGAGTGATGCAATGGTGCAGAAAGATGGTAGAGAGAGAGGAGATGAGGTGAATTGTTATTACATAGAAATAATTTCACATGAAGGGAAATGTTTATTATGGAATCTTTGATAGAAATCAAGGATTAGTGGAAATCTGGGTGGACAACCTAGATTATTCTGCTATAGGAGTGTTTTTGTCATTGTGTTGCAGGAACTGATGTAGGATGTCTTCGTGACTCATTAGTTTGTGATAGATCTTGGGTCGATGATCATTGAAAAGCAATTTGAAGTGTACCAGATCAATAGTAGACAACTGAACTGCTCAATTTTCAAACACATAAACTATCTCACAAGGTCCTAGCCACCGTGTCTAAAATTTACCTAGGGTATGCTAGTAGCATGAGTCATATAGTAGGTCCCAATCACCAGTTGAAAATTTATTTTCCTTGATGAACTTGTTGTGCCACTTCTTCCTCTACTTCTGAATCAATTCAGTATTGTGAAGTGCAGATTTCTGATACCCATCCAATCCATTCCGCTGCAAAATTCGTTCCTCCTATGCCCTGGTAAGGTCAATGTCTAATTCCAATGGCATTCTAAGATTCTTGTTCTGAAACTTGATAGGCATAGATGCAAATTTTCCATAAACCAGTTCAAAAGGGGTAAAACCAGTTGTTGTTTTCCATGTTGTTCTGTATGCCCATTTCAAGAAGATGGGTAGCCCAGTCCTTCTTGTGAACAACAACTATTTTGGTTAGGATTGCTTCAATTTACCTACTTGTTATCTCTACCTTCCCATTGGCCTAGGGGTGATATGGTGAAGATTTACCATGTCTCAATGTGTATTCATGCATCAATTCAGTGATAAAATTAGAAGTAAACTATGCACCTTGATCTGTTACTATCTCACGAGGTACTCCAAACCTGGTAAATATTTATTCATATAGGAATTCTACTACTTTATGATCTCTGGCATGCTTCATTGATTTAGCTTCTACCCATTTTGTTGCATAGTCAGTACACACTAAGATATATCACTTACCATGATAAGATGAGTCGATAGGTCCAACGAAATCAATGCCCCATTTGTCAAATGGTGTCACCACCACTTGGGGCTGCAAGGGCATTTCATCTAACTTAGTTGGGCATCCCATGCACTGGCATCTGTCATAGTTCCTTGTATTCTTAGCTTCATCCTTATGGAGGGTAGGCCAATAGTATCTCATTGTCAAGATTTTGTATGCGGTTCGCTTTGCTGCAAAATGGCCACCACACGGTTCACCGTGGCAAGCCCTAAGGATGTCATAAGTCTCATCCTCTTGAACACATCTTTTGGTGACCTGTTTAGGACCTTTATAAAACATAAATCATGAGATCCATGAAAAATTAAAGTTTTTCTCAACCAGAAGTTTGCGGTCTCTAGGCGAGAAATGAGGTGGTGTCCTTTCTGTATCAAGGTAGTTGGCGATGTCATCATACCATGGATTGTAAGTATCAATAGAGAATAGGCGCTCATCAGGGAAGTTGTCATCAATTTTTGTAGGATCATCTAGAACTTGTAATCTAGATAAGAAGCCAGCCACCACATTAGCTTAGCTTTTCCTGGTTTATCAATGATTTTAACATCAAACTCCTGCATAAGAAGTAACCATCTTGCCAACCTACCAATGATGGAAGGCTTGTTCATCAAGTATTTGATGGATGAATGATTAGTGTATTCAAATAATTCATAACCAGTGATGTAATGTCTGAATTTATTAAGGGCATAGATTACTTCTAGTAATTCATTTTTAGTGACAGTATAGTTCAGTTCAACACCTTGTAATTTTTTACTAATATAATAAATAGCATGCTCAACTGTACCTTCCTTTTGTTATCACACCACTCCAATGACATAGTCAGATGCATTAGTATGAATATGAAATGGAAGCTTCCAATAAAGTCCTCTGAGGATAGTTGTCTTTGTCAGAACATCTTTTAGCAGCTAAAATGACAGTTTACAGTTAGCTGTCCATTCAAACTCTGCTTCTTTCTTTAACATGGTATACAATGGGGCTGCAAGTTGGCTGAAGTCTTAGATGAATCTCCTATAGTAACCAACATGTCCAAGGAAAATCTTGACATCCTTCTATTTTAATAGAGTTGGAAGTGTATGGATGACCTCAATCTTTCTAGGATCATCCTGAATGCCAAAGGATGAAATGTAATGTCCTAAAATAACTCCCTCTTCCATCATCCTGTAGCACTTCTAACTACTAAGGGAGAGGTTATACTCCTGACATATTTTGAGAAAATTATCCAAGTTAGCACAAGCCTCCTCAAATGTGGTTTCATGTGTAGTGAATTCATCCATGTATATTTCCACACAGTCAGGATAGATGTCAGAGAAAATATTGATTATCGCCCACTAAAAAGTAGCAGGTGCATTGCACAATCCAAATGGCAAGACCGAATAAGAAAATGTGCCCCAAGGATAGGTGAATGTTGTTTTATCTTTATCCTCTGGTGATATCTATATTTGGTTATATCCACTAAAGCCATCTAGAAATGAGAAATACTTTTTACCAGCGAGATTGTCAAGTACTTGGTCAATGAAAGGTAATGGAAAGTGATCCTTTATAGTGGCTTTTTTAAGCTCCCTATAGTCCACACAAACTCTCCATTTCCCCCCTTTCTTTGGAACAATCACTAAAGGAGAAACCCACTGGATGTTAGAAATAGGATATATGAAACCAACACTAAGAATTTTATGTAACTTAGTCTTCACTATATCTCTCAAAGCAAGGTTAATTCTTCTATGGGCTTGTCTAATTGGTCTGGACTCACGACTTATGTAAATCCTATGGGTACAAATCTTATAGTCTAAACCCCTTCATATCGATATAGTCCCATGCAAAGGCTTGCTAACTTTCTTTCAAAAGTTGGAGAAGACTGGTCATCTGAGATGTTGTGAGGTTCTTATTGACATTCAACTCTTTTCCTAAGGCAATTTCTACCCTTTTTATTTTATCCAGCATCATAATTTTTGTAAATGAGGGTGACTTTATCTCATGTGGAAAAAAGGTATGAAGGTAATTAGATGCTACATGAAGCTTAGGTGAGGTTTTCTTGGGCAGTATGGTTTGGAGGGAACAGTTAGGGACATGACAAGATGATGTGTCACAACCATATTGATTGGTAAGAATTTCCACTAGTATATCATCTTCTTCTTGTGAGACTATAAATGGATCTCTTCCAATAACCATGAGTTGTTGCATTGAATTTGCTTCAAGGGTAGCATCATCTAGATCTGGCTAGATAACTTTGTCAATTTCAACTTGGGATTTTTCTGGAGAATACAAAATTAGTTTCTTGGTATTTATCCCATCATATATGGTCATTTTTCCTTAGTGACGTGCAATGCAAGCTTCTGTTGTAGCCAACCAAGGTTTTCCTAAGATTCATGGATATCCTCTTAGAGTGGCTTTGGGGGACAATATTATGAAATATGAGGGGTAATCCAAGGAATCAAGTGTTACAATGATGTCTTTTACCATGCCATCTGGATTAATAATGGAATTATCAGCTAACTGGAGTATTATAGGTATTTCCCTTAAACCAATGATGCTAAGTCTCAACAAAACTTCCCTAGTCATAACATTGATGGATGCTCCTAAATCAATCAAGACATTTTGTATTTGTATACCATTGATATGAATGGTAACCACTAGGCTTCATAGATCAGAGTATTTAGGCATTAAGACTTTATTTAACATGAGTTCAGAAAGTTGCCCAAGGACATGGATAGTGTCAAGGTCTTTCTTCTTACTACCAGGTTGCTTGATACAAGCTTCCTTGATTGCCTTATTATAAATTGGAACTTCTTTGAGGGCATCCAAAAAAGGTATTTGAACTGTCATTTGCTTAAGTTGGTCAATCAAATTAGCTGTAATAAGATTTTCTTTTGAGGGTGCTGATTGGACCAATCTCTGTGGATAAGGCAGATTTTTCAATACTGGTGTAGATTGTGGAATAGGTGGAGCAATAGTGGTTTAGTGATCAGGTATTTCCTCAACATCAAAAACTTCAGTTATTATAGGTTCCTTAGGTGCAGTCAATGTAGTTCCTGATCTTAAGTGAATATCATTCACTTGTAGGGAATAAGCTTGCTGCTTGTTATTAGGATTCAGAGTTGGTTGCATAGGTAGTCGTATTGGCTTCTGAGGGTTATTATTGGCTACAGGAGGTGGAGGCATAATAGCTTGGTGTTGATTAGTCTGATTGGGTCCCCACTAAAGTTTTTGTTGCCAGTTACCATGTAGTTGCCATTGGTTATTCTGCTATGGCTGCTAATATTGGTTAAATTGTTGTTGGTATGGGTTAAATGGAGGTTGTTACTAATAGGTTTGGTTATAATGTGGTTGTTGGTTAGACCAATTATAATTCTAATTTTGTCCTTAAGGGCCATAATTTTGAGGGTTTTAGTTTTTCCATTGATTGCTATTATTATAACCAAAATTATTCAAGGGGTCTTGAGGCATACCTTGTCTTTGAGCCCATGGTCACCTTTGATAAACATAGAAAACCTCTCCATTATCCTCATCTATAAATTTAAATTTGAGGGGCATTGAAATAGTGTCCACAAATGCAACTGTTTTGGACTTACAGTTCCTTTTCCATTCTTTATAGTGAGAGTAGAATTCAGCCAATATAGCTTATGTGTCTTCCTTCTTCCTTCTTCCTTCTTGCTTGCATGTTTTCTAGCTAAGTGGAAACATCATTGATGATGTCCTGTTTGAAATCAGACAGAAGATTGGACAACTTCATCTTAGATACTCCTGAACCATTGGAATTATGACGTAAATCTCTGAGTTCTCTACCTTTCTTCATAGTAGCCCTTGAATAGTTCAGACATATATTCTTTATGTTAGCCCAGTTCTTCTGAGTGATGTCTCCACCTGCCATAAGGTCTAAGGCCTCAATACTCCCACCATTTACACATTATAAGAAAAGATGTTTTTGTGACTCCTCATTCAACTGATGTTGTGTATTGCACTACAACTTAAACATAAACCTTGAGACATAGTACTCCAAGGTCTCACCCTCCTTTTGTGACATTTTGAAAATGTCATCTCCTTTCAAATCACAACCCCTAGAGTATTTATATTTAGAAAGGAACATATTGCTCATTGCATCCCAATTCGCTATAGCATTGGCACCTAACCCCATGAACCATATTAAAGTAGCCTCCTTAAGAGTAGATGGAAACAATCTCAACTTATGGGCATTAGTTGGGTAATCATAACTCCTACAGAGAATGTCAAATTCAAAAAGGAAGGTTTCATGGTCTTCAGTAATAAGGCCATAAAATTTGGGAAGTGCAGAGGCATGTATGTTTTTCAGATTATGATTACCATGCTGAGTAGGGATGGGGAAAGGAAAGGTAGGATGAGCCATCCTTGGAGGAGGATCTGGTTTTCCTGGTTGATAAATAACAAGAGCGAATGGGTTGTCCTGATACTCAGGTTCATCAAAAAGTTCATTCAAATGTAGTGATCCTTCAGAGGATGATGGAAAATATATCTCTCTTTGGGCATCAAAAAATGGATTTTTAAACGGGTCTTCTTATTCTTCACTCTCAAATTGGGGTTCCTCAGGTTCAGGATTAAAAATATCAAATGGTTCAACCTGGATATTGTGAGGAAAGAATCTCCCAAAATGGTCTCTCCTTTTTTGCATAAAAGGATTACTTAAAACTCAGTCCTAAATTATGAAAGCTGGGAAGATGAACACCAAGGTAAGTTTGAATTAACACCATCCCGGACAACGGTGTCAAAATGTTTGGCTAAACAATTGTCTCAAAAACCCATAGCATTGTACTGCTTATTTTAGGATTGGACACCCTAAATGGTTTCTAATTAGATCATTCAGTCTCATTTAATTATTGACCAGGGATGTGAACTTGGAATGACATCTGCAAAGTATATGCTTCAAACTTTCTTAATCCTCATGACTAATCCTATGGAATTCAAATGCACTGAGCTTCAAGAAATCTATGCTAACACAAGTAAATGTTTTTACTCTAGGAAAACAAGTAATCACAGATAGGAATTACTCTACGTGCCTATGTTGCAGGAACAATCTACTAGTTTTGTTACTAGTGGCTGTAGGAACAACATAGTTCTACTTCACTTCTAAATAACCATGGAAATGGTTCCTACTCTAACAAGTAATTCACTCACCAAGTGGGCCCCCTTGGATGAGTTAATAGAAACACAATCAAGATAAAAGGATTGAACTCAAACTGTGCATTCTATTCATTCATGGAAAATAAATACACTTGGATAGATAAAACAGTATTACAGCTACAAAAGCTTCTATTAAGAAAAATCAACTAACTCCAAAGAGTAACAACAGTCATCTTATTTAAAGGAAAACTACAACTACTCCCTAAATCTAAGATCACTCCATTAATGAGGATCATTACAAATACATAATGTCTTATAAAAGAAATAACAGTCATTAATAATAAGTCCTCCCAGAATATAGTGCGTTGTGGGTCCTAGGTCTGTGTGTTGTATTTAACAGAAATGGTATTGAATTGTTCCTTATGCCAATATCTTGCAGTAAAGCCTTAACTTTCTCGAGCACTTGCTTGACTTATTCAACATGAAGGCATCTTGTAGCAACGACTGGTTTTGACTTCTTTAGCACCATTATGCTGATCTTTAAATACACCATGAATGATCCCTGCAAAATGATTAATGCACACACAACCTTTGATACATACATATACACATCATTAATATTAGGATCTCTAATTAATACCCTTGCAAGGCATATGCCTACAAGAAGGAAACTACCCAAAAATATAGCATAGGCAAAGGATCATTCATTAGCATATGTAATTACTGTATTCTGTCATTTATGTCCATTAGTTTTAAGAAAATATACCATGTTCTTCTATCATCAATTTTCCTACCTTATGTCTTTACACATATAAAATATGCATATAAAACCATAAGTCCATGTATCTATTTTGCAAATAAACTGTTTGAAAAGAAATAGAAAGCACTTAGAAAGATGACCATTTAAGAGGCTCATCACTACCTCTTGAGCTTGTATTTCACATGTTGTATCCTCTTCCACAAAGTATACATAGCACTACCATGGGAAGGCATCCATTTATACCACCAATCATCCATAAGATCATGTATAGACTAATCATGCAACCACATCAATTGAAATTTAAAGGAAGGATTTTTGGATATTCTATATGAGGTGGTAGAAACTTGATAGGCCAACAATCAGAGCCCCTCTAATCAAGAATTTATCAATGGGTAGACCACGTGTCATTCACCCAGTATAAGGAGACCAGAAACCTATCAAACCTTTATGAAATTCCATGTAAAAACATCATTGATTGGCTTCACATCAATGAGATTTAGGAAGCTAATATTATCTCTGAGAAGATTTGAAGAAGGGTCTAGCTTGACTATCCCACCCCATATTTCATCTAAACTAGTAATAGCATTAAAATAATCAACCATAATCCAAGGGAGAAAAGGATCTAAGGACCAAACAAAATTGATGTGAGATCAAAGATGTGACTTACCCGAGAAATCAGTAGGAGCCTAAATATTTGAGAAAAGGCACCTTTCTCCTATCTCAAAGCTAGTAGCAACCATAAAAATGGAAGATCGACTAGAAATACACCACAATGGGTTAACCTTAATCAAGTTTTAGAAGTAATAAAACACCCTAAACTACCATGAGTACTCACTCCTTGCCAATGGCCATGGGGCCAGACATGAGGAACACAGTTGACCAAACCATCCACTGTAATATTTGTTTCTTGAATAAAGACTATATCAGGAGATTGAGATTCAATTAATCTACAAACAACCTTTTTTCTAGGGATGATGTTCAATCCCCTTACATTCCATGATAAAAAAATCATTTATCGAGTTGAGAGAAATGGGAATCAATGGGCTTAACAAACCTCAACTCAACTAATGTATCACCAATGATCTTGACCTTCTCACGGTTAGTCTTTTTCCCTCTTCATGAAGGTTTTTCTAAAGGCCCCTTTTTAAGAGGCTTTTGTTGTAGGCCTAAGGCAAGAGAATCTTTGTTACTCTTCATAGAATCTAAGGCCACCTTAGTAGAAGGAGGAGCAAAAGCCATCACCACTGCACCCTCTGGAACCTGTGACCCACTAAGATCCCTGATATCCTAAACTTTAGAAGGAAAATCTGTAACCATCTATCTATCTTGTTGGTCCCCTAAAGATAAAGCTCGATCCTATTTTTTGTGTCCTCATCTTGCACCTCAAACTGAACCTTAGCCACAAATTTTTTTTCCAAATGGAATTCCTTCCTCTTGGACTGAGTCATCTAGAACATAAACCCTGTTAAAAGTGTCATCATTCAGTCTATCTATCCAGGTTATCTTCTTTCCTCTACCCTTATTCTAGAGTTTAATAGGAATAAAACCTTCCAAGCATATGCAAGTCCATCAAATATATGGTCCTTCCCCTTATCCTCCCTAAGAGCATAGTGAGGAGAATCAGAAACCGCCTAGGGGGAAGATTTATTTCTGGGACATCTTCATTGTAATGACCATACTCATGAAAATTTTTGCGTCTAAATGACAAAGTATCGTAATCCTACTATTGGATCTGGGAAAATGATCCCAAAAAAATTTCCATAGAGTTTGATAAAGGTTTATTTAAATCAAGTTCTATACAAATGCACACATAAGAAATTACCTTTCGATCTTGAGTTTGTGTGGTCGAACCCACAGGTTTTCCAAGAAGAAGTGAGATTGAGTGAAGAATGTCTTCCCTACAGAATGGCTACCCATGCTATATCATATGTAGAAACATATGTCTATCTTCTCTTGGTTTCTGAGAATAGCCTTCTTATCCTTGCAATATCCTCATCTATGTACATAGACACAAATGCATTTTACTTGATCTTATCTTTGGCAACCTGCAAAATGGTGAGATGCATATTTATTGAATGTAGTTTAGTATGATGCTTTCCAAATGCAAAACTAAATGTAGGTACAAAGGGATAGAGAAGAGTAGACCATGCTCAAAACTTCACCACTAGAAGTATTCCACCACCTATACAACATACCCCAATAGTCCTATGCAATGCCACTCAACCATATGGTACCCTTAGGCCCACCCCACCATTCTCACAAAGATAGTCACATGGTACATGAACACATAATGCACATATAAGAAGTAGGCTTATACACACACCATACAAGTGCAACCATTAGAAGATGCCATATTAATTTATTAATGCAATCACTCAGATGTAGATAACAAGTACAACATGGAGAAAACTGGTGCAGGAGCATCCTGGGTGTAAGGGCAATCTTGCATCACCCAAAAATATTTCTATTTTCTTTTCAATAAGGGCTACCTTGTGCAGAGTTTCTATTTATGGAAACTTGCTATTTTTAGTAAGTTGGTCATACGATCTCGAAATGTTCTAATTTTGCATGTGGAGGTTCATCTCAGTCATATCAGCTTGCCAGTAAAGTTTCATGGCTAGATCAGGTCTAGTTTTGAAGATATTGAAAATTTTTGGTATTGAAAACAAGGTACAGAAACTTCGAGCTCAGTTTTGAAGGCTTTAGAGGCTCCGGATGAGGTCGAAACTTGGGTTAAATGATGCTTGCATAATTTCAACGTTGTAGAGCGCTTCGTGGTGTTTCCAAAATGGGGTTATAATAGTCAATCGGGTCAACTGGTGATGACTTATGGTCTCTGAAAGTTGGGCCACCTGAAATAGTAGAAAATAATTTTCCTTCAAAAATTTTCGGGTTTCAAAAGTTATTTTGAGCCGACTTTGATGTACTAAATTGAAAAATAAAATAATTCTAAGTTTGGTCGGCCCTAAGGGCTAAATTTCTGGAACCTTCTCGGGCGGTGGAAATTGCCTATATAAAGAAGGCCCATAATGTTGTCTTAGGCAGTTCGGGACAGATCTGGTTAATAATTCGAGGCTTTGTCCTATAGAATATTGTAAGGGGAATGCCCATGTGGCTTTGCATATTGTAATTCTGAAAGTTTGTAATTCTGCATTTGTGGAGATAATAAGAAGTCTATTTTCTATTCTTGCAAATTGTTGTTGCTTCTCTGTTTCTGTTATGTGTTTGTGGTATTAAGGGGAGCACCCTTCATCAAAAACTCAACATGCATATACACAGAATGCAATTACACAAGGTCACTACTCAGTACAAACAAAGGTTTAGTGCAAGGAATCAAGAATGGAGTGTCATTACATGGTATGTGGTGGCCCATGTAGCATCAATCATTCGATCAATATCTACAGATGACTAGACTTGGTATGTATCTTTGATCAATGTCCACAGACGACTAAATATTATGCCTTCAATCAATGTCCTCAAACAACCAGACACTGACTTACCTTTTATCACTGTCCTTGAATGGCCAGGTAGTCATATTAATTCTTGTTAATATGTTTTATCCAATTTGTTTATTTAGTTTTCACTTGATTAAGACTTTCCACAGTTTACCCTAGTGACCCCTGTGTGTCACATCATGCTATAGAGAGCCACTCCACTCCACTACCCAAACACCAAATAAGCTCATCTCATTTCAATAATGGGGCACTAAATAACACAATGAAACAAGTAAAGCAATGCAAGACTCAAAATTCATAAAACCAAAATGAAGCAAGGCAAGCTCGATTGATCTGAAACCAAGAGCACGAGCCTCTCAAGGATCCCAACAAGACACAAATTAATTTTTCTCATGATGTGGTCTCAACACCAACAATAATGAATCAAGATGTGATATCAAATTGAGAATCAACAAAAGCTAGAAAACCAAGGCACTCACAGGAGGATAACACAACCCCCAAAACACTCAAGGCATAAAATTGAGTGATCACACATGCAAGGTAAACATACCAAGTTTCTTAATTGGCCACTTTTCCAGGAGCATGGATTCCAATGGAATCCATCAAACATCTTTCTAGAACATGAGGATGGATCACAAGACCCCAAATGCATAGAAAACCCCAAATTCTAGTAATAATTGACGAAGAATGAAAATCATCAAATTGTTAATAAAAGGGTGAGTTCAGATCGCAATAACTATTGCTTAAAATGTTCTCTATTCATTCTGATTACATGATCCTATCCCAATCATGGTATACTACCACTTCAATCATGTAAAACATGCCAAACATGGTGATAGATGAATTTGGAGATCACACAAAATGAGGCGCACCAAAACACTATCACTGCAACCATGGAAAAGCTATTAAAATTTGAATAATTCAACCACCAAGATCCACTATATGCAAAATAACTTGTTACAAAAGAAAATATTGGAGACAAAACTCAGAATGATCTGAAAGACAAAATTTTCATTCAAAGAGGGAATAATAATTACAAAGAGATCAATCCTTATAAAGGAGATTGAGCACGAGAAGGTGGAGAAACCTAGGTTGCATGATGATAATTAATAATAGAATTAATTATTATATGCCTAAAGTTTAGCTTAGTAAACTAGAGATAAAAAGGTGAATGAATAATTAAATCAATAATGATTTAATTAATAAGTGAAAATACAAATACATTTTTACCCTAACACCCCCCTTAAGATAAACTTAGGGAGAAGCTAAAAACCTAGAAACAACTACTGAAAGAAGTGAATTTGGGTCTCGATGACAAGGCCTGATCGGGTACCCAATCACAACCAAATCTCTATAAAGTGGAGAAATAGGGAAAACCACATGGGAAAAAATCTACTCCAAAAAGAGATGGAAAAAGCACGCTGAAAAAAAACATGAAGGAAGGAAGGCCTCTCCTCAATGAGACCCCCCAAGGACAACTTCCTTCACCCAAAGTACTGTTCAGGCTTAGAATTTTCACCCTAACTCAGGCATTAGGGCTACATGACAATTCCATCCTAACAATGGAAACCTCTCCTAGCTATGGGTAGACTATGAATGAAGAGGAATCTATAGATTCTAGGCCGGTTCCTATAAAATATGGGATATCACTCTCCTGATTTGTAATTTTGTATATGGAAAAGGGAGAAAGTTTTAAAACTGAATGGGAAATGGGGTGATACACCAAGAATGAATTCAGATTTCTGATGAGAAGACAAAAATAGTAACTCCAACTCACATATCAAAAGTTTGACCCTTCAAATCTCTAATCAACATATAGGTTAACATACCTTACTACTAGGGTTAAACCACAAATAGCTCAGATAGTTCACAAACATACGTTTTCCATAAAAGGTTTTAAATAATTGATCACCTTAAAAAGGAGTTTAGAAACAATCACTTCTCTTGGATAACAATGAAAACAACACTTGCAAAGAAAGATGAAATAGGATTATAGAATCAAAACTCCACATGTATGAGCCAAAAAATATCTACTTTATTCTTCACCAAAATCTGATAGAATGTGATTGCAAATAGGAATTCAAGGCATCAAGGAACAATGAGTTCACGTTTAACCTTTCCTCCAATATCTGCAACTCAAAGGATACAAAAATGAAAGACACACAACTATAGGAATAGTAGAAATTCACTAAGCTCAATCTCCACCAAATTTTCCCCCCTCAGAGCATGCAACTTCTCTCTCTAAATAGCCAACATGGCTTAATTTAAAAAATATCCTTCCCTCCAAAACCATCTTACCATAAGTAAGACACTAAACCCATAATTAACTCCCCCAAATCTGGCCTAAATAATGGCACCCCTAAGGTCTATTAACATGATACATCTTATTTGCTAAATCCATCAACCTAATTTGAATATATGATATCCAAATCCTAAAACCCTACTTAGAAAATCGAGAGTGACATAACCCTAACCACTACTTGGCATCATCACCACACATAGACTCTGTTGAAACCACACCCGAGCATTGGAGGTAACTGCAGTCTATTTCAAATTTGATGTCGATATGACCATCTTTAAAGAAAAGACAGTTGTAGATATCGTGGCACTTAAAAGTACCAATGTGGTTTTGTATAAGGGATGTTGATGCACTGGCACTGACATAGAATTTACTTCATCTGTCTACAGACTTCAGTTTTGATTAAAACACATTGCATTTGTTTGTCGACTCATTTTGCATCCTAGGGTTTTCTGTTGTAATGCCACCATGTTGTTTTTGAAACCATGATCTTGCAATGAAATCCACCATGTTCTATGGGAAAGAACTTCTATTTTGAGCTTTTGATAGGAAGGAAAGTGTATAGTTTTGTTTGCCATAACACATGGCATCTTTTTCTCTGAGTCTTACTTCAAAGGCCGTGACTTTTGATTTTTTGTTTGCTTGAACACGGGCCCCAACTGTAAGTTTACTTTGCACTTGTTTAATGTTAAGATGCTTTGCTGATATTATGCCATAATACATGGTGCTGAATAATGATTTGCAACTTAGTCTTTTCACCTCCACTGCGGGTTTTGAACTTGCAGTGTATAATGAAGACTCGGGCTCTTTGTTTGTAACCACCACCACTGCATTTTGAAAGCTATCACCGCTGCCACCTTGGAATGGTTTGGAGCTGTGGCTGAGGTGTCGAGCCCATGAACTCTGATTATGAACTAGGGATGTCCCAGCCACAGCTTTAGGACTCATCCCCAGTTGGCCGTGTAACATGGAACTACACCACTGCATTTTACCCCGAGCTGTGGTTGAAATATTTGGATAAAGTCATCTCAGCCATAGCTTCAGACTTATCCCCATTTGGCTGTGCGACCATAAAGCACTACCAGTGCTATCCTTCCTTCAAACCCATGAGTAACTGACCAATTTATGAATGTTTTTCATGTGACCACCATGCGGGTTATCTGGAAACAGTGACTCTCTTCAGCATTTTCAAAAAAATGGAGCTTATGACTGAAAGATGGAGTCGATACATTTGTTTTTTCCTTAGCTTCATGACATCTTTCAGTCATAAGCTTCACATTTTTTCATGCGAGTTGCTACAGACACAAATGAAGACACATCTCTTCGCATAAATAGATAAGTCAATTCCTTCTGTTGTTTGTTCATTCTCTGCTTTTGCAAATGATCTTCACTTGCTTAATGTATGTTAGTGCATTCTATTTGGTGTAGACCGTAGCTTTAAATCTTTATCCAACTGCTGAACTATCCATGAACCTTGGCTCTACTCAATGTAAAAGGTCACTGTCTGATGTTTTTTTTTTATGTATGTTGGTATTCTGTTGATGCTCGACTGTAGTACAACCCACATACAACTTTCACAACAAATATATGTGCACTCTCAAATCCATTACTGCAACACTGCTTGTTGTCGATCCTTCACTGTCATTCTCTTATGTCAGCTTTACACTTGATTTAATGTTTTAATAAAAACATCATTACTGCTTTCCTCAAATATCAGCAATTAGCAAACATGTGATAAGCACAACATATGCTTCTGTTGGATGTCAACCACTATCTGAAAAAGAAACACACATAAAATTTAAACTGCAACATTATGTTAAAAAACACTATGAATTTGCAGTCTTGATACAATACCGAGAATCTTTGTTTGATGCTTGACTCCATTGTTTGAAAAAGGAACATACATAAGATATAAACTGTAATATATATGTTAAGAAACACATTAGCTCACAGTTTTGCTGATAGTATCGAGCATCTTTGTTTAGCATTTAAAACACAAACATGTTGAATATGCTGCTGTTCTTTAATGTAGAAATACACTGTTTCTTTCTTGAAGTATTTAGGGAAGAACAAACCCATAGGGTTCGAGCACAGGCTCGTGACCTCCATGGATTTTACTTAAACCCATTTTGCATATTCAAATTTATCAATGTTACATGCTCTGTTCTGTTATCGAGAATGTTTATCTTTTCCAAAACATCTATATGAGATGTAAAGTTTGCAAAAAGAAATTGTCTCAGTCAGTTTGTCTAAAACAGATTATGTATAGTAATATTCCAGCATGATCAAGCATTTTTTGAAAAATGTAGCTTATGGATATCTTGTAATACCTTTCCATTATGTTTGTTCTCTGTATGTGCACACTCATGCTGATTTAATGAGCTTTTACAAATGTATAGCAGCCAGATATATGTGAAGAAATACTTACTGTAACAACACTTTCACACTTTCCATTAATTGCATAAAAATAGTGAATTTTTAGAGTCTTTCATTTCTGTAATTCATCATCTTTCTTTGTTCATGTCCTTTCTATAGCATCTTTGACTTCTTCAAGTGTCTGCATCTCATCCTTCTTATGTACATGATCAAAAACTTTCTGAGATATCAACCATCCTTTTTTGCATATAATGCCTCATGTGAAGTTCGAGCATGAGCTTGTGACATTCATTGCATTATTTTTTGTTGTTTCCCGCATTTAGTTATAGATACCTGTCCACTTGCCCACAAAATAACACTCAATTTATTAGGTCATCAAATCATATACACTAGTCAATGTTTGCGAGTGAATATAAGATAACATTCACTCATGAATACTGGTTGGTTTGTGTTATTTGATGAACTCATAGGTT
>MU225768.1:214685-228142 GCA_018584345.1 Thuja plicata
AACATGTATCACAGTGATCATACATAGCAAAAGGTTTCATGTTTAGAACAAGTCCCTTTAATACTATTCTTCAGATATTATGGATGAATGTTTTCTCATTGCATTGATTTCATCAGATTAATATGCATTTTTTAGAAAGATTGATTGTGTGTTGTTTATGTTCAATGTATTGCTTAGATCCAACTGGATCTAACATCTTTTTCACCATGATGTAGGTAAACCCTAAGAAGACCTATATGCAGATGAAGATGGACTGTGAAGACCTAGGACCTAAAATGCAACCAGCCATGAAGACCTAATATGCAAGCATTGAAAACCAACCAACAGGAAATGCATGGGACCTCTACTCCATACTTTCAATTATGCCTTAAATTTTGCAATGTACTATTGTTGACATGAAAAAGAAAGATGAAATAACATTTGTATAATACATTCAGCTTGAATGCACAATGTAATTGATCAGAATTGTAATTTAGAAATTATGGAATGTGATCAATTCTTAGAGTATAGAATGACAATTTTATGAAAATGAATGTTATTATGAAATGTTGATTAATAATACCTGAAGGATAATATTAATGGGACCTCTAAAATGCAATCTCTTCCTGTTTATGATAATTTGATGCATGCTGAAAATTAGGATAAAAAGTACAACACACAACTAAAGATAGCGTGAAGATGCCAAAGGTTTAGTGAATATGTCAGCAACCTGATCCTCTATAGGTATATGTGCTCCAAGATGAGAGCACCATCTTAATTCAACTATCTGAAGAAGTGCATGTGGATCACAATGTGTTTGGTGCACTGATTCTGCACTGGGTTGTAGGAAATGTGTATGGCACTCTGATTGTCACACCAAATAATAGTGGGACTATCAAGGGAAACCCAAACCTAGTCATGGATTGACAAAGCCATAAAATCTCTTGATTGGCTAACACAGATGTTGGGTACTCAGCCTCTATAGATGATAATATGGTAGTAGTCTGCTTCTTGCAAGAACATGTGATAGGATCAAAACCATGACAAATTATAAATCCAGAAGTAGACCTATGATCATTAGCATCACTAGCCCAATATGAGTCAGTGAAGCCAATGATGTGTGGGGAACCTGATGTGTAGTGAATGCCAAAATGTGTAGTGCCCCAAATATACTGCAAAATAGGTTTGGAATCTTGGCAATGGATCTCATGAGGATCATGGGAGAACCTAGAGACAAGTCCAACTACAAAGGAAATATCAGGACATGTGTGTGTCAAATACAACAAGCTTCCAATCAACTGTCTGCACAAAGTGGAGTCTACTAGAGTTGTAGGACATGTGGAAGATAGCACAACACTTGACTGAAATAGTGTATGCGCATGCTTACAATCAAGAATATCAAATCTATGAAGCATATGAAGAGCATACTTCTGCTGTAGGAGTGAAATCCCATTAGAAGACTAAATAATCTGTAGGCCCAAACAATAATGCAGAAGACCGAGATTGGTCATCTCAAACTACTCCATCAATGCTTTCTATATATCCTAAATCATGGAGGATGAGCTACCTATGATGAGAAGATCATCAACATAGAGCACAAGTATGAAAATATCAATCCCCTAACTTTGAAGATAAACTATGTGGTCAAAATGGAAATGTGTATAGTGTATAGAAAGCAAGAAAGAGTCCATCTTCTCATACCAAGCCTAAGGGGCTTGTTTGAGACAATATAGTGAACGTATAAGCCTAGAAACTAAGGAAGATTCCTGCACAAAACCTAGGGGCTACTCCATATAGATCTCCTCCTGGAGGTCTCCATGCAAGAAATCACTCTTCACATTCATCTGAAAAATTGTCCATCCCTATGAAGCTATAAGTTAAAGTACAAAGTGAATAGAATTCATCTTGGAAATAGGAGAAAAGATCTCAGAGTAATCAATACCCTCCAACTAAGAAAACCCCTTTGCAATAAGACAAGCCTTATACTTGTCAATAGAACCATCAACAATATACTTGGTACATTACAACCACCAACATCGAACCAAATCTCTCCCTTTTGGAAGAGAACAAAAATCCCAAGTATGATTCTTCATCAAAGAAGAATAATCCTCATCCATAGTCCTATCCCACTTGTGTGACTTGTCACCTCTGAAAAATTCTGAGGGTCATCTGAAATGGAATGAATTAGAAGGCTAGAACTAGATGTCTGAGCTCATGTAAAATGTCTATCTGTAGGATCACCTACCAAAGAACCTGTTACATCAACTGTAAAATGGGCCCACTGGGGCATAAATGGATCAACCGATGGTGGTGGATATGGTGGGTCATCATCATCATCATCAAGAGAAAAAATAATCCTCAAAGATGAAGATGGAGGAGTTTATAGTGATGGATAATCCATCAGAGGATATCACTCATCAAACTGGACATCCCGTCGAAAAAAGACCTCTTTGGAATCAAGATCAAACAACCTGTACGTCTTGACATCCTCATAGTAGCCAACATATATGATTTTTTGACACTTCTTCTCCATGGCTTTCCTTTGAGAATCTGGAATAAATGCCCAAGCCTCACTACCAAAAACTTAGAATGTGGAAACATCAGGCTTGGTCTGAGACCAAGCCTCCTAAGGAATCATATGTCATAATTACTTATGAGGAATCTGATTCTAAATAAAGTTAGCATAATTGATTTCCTAATCCCAAAAAGAAGGTTGTATATCACGTGATTGAAGCATACAATTGGCCATCTCCTGTAAAGTTTTGTTCTCTCTCAGTAACACCATTATGCTGAGGGGTGTGTGGAACTGTCAACTGATGATGTAAACCATGCTCAGTGAAAAAATCTTAGAAAGCCTGATTCACATTCTCCCCCCATTGTCTATGTGTATCATCTTGATAGAAAGACCAGATTTCTTCTCCACAAATGTCTTGAAAACATGAAAGGTATCAAATACATCATATTTATACTTGAGAAAATATACCCAAGTACGCCTAGAGAAGTAATCAATGAAAGTAAGCACATAGTGAGCCCATGAAAATGAAGGAGTCAGAAATGACATGAAATCATTATGTACTAGATCCAAAGGTGCCTTAGTACGAGTGGAGTGACCTATAGGAAAAGGATCCCTGTGATGTTTTCCAAGAGCACAACCTTGACATACACCATTAGTCTAGAAAATTAGAGGAAGCCCACTCACAAGTGTTTGTGTACTCATATGTTGTAAGTATCTTTAATTCACATGGCCAACATGCTCATGCCAATGTTTTTTCAATGTATCTGCATGTGCCAAAAGAGAAACCCCAGAAGAATCTGAACTCTCAAAGCCATCAAATCTATATAAGAAAGATTGAGGATCTACACTGCCAATAGCCACAATCATATCAGGATCATGGAGGTCTTGAATAACCACATAATGTGGTGAGAACTCGACTATCTTCCCAGAGGTAGAATGGAAAATCTAAAAAATTGAAAGGAGGTTTGTTGAAGTGTCAGGAATAAGAAGTACATCCTATAGAAAACCTCCAAAAAATGAGACAATACTAGAAGTTGTAACTGCAAGATGTGCAAAGTCACCAATGACAATATGTAAAGATGTTTTTGAGATGCGAGTATTGAAGAAGGAAGAGGGAGTGCATTGTGATGTTAGATTAATGCAAAGGATGTTGTAAGCTATAACTGGGACTACTTAAGCATATCAAATGCTTGTATAGTTCATCTTTGTGGTAAAACATTGTAAAGAGATAGTTTTGTTTTGGAACAACAGTGAGCTCCTTGTATTACCCATAACAAGGTTTGCATCCTCTAACAGGGATTTGTACTAAATGTAACATTAAGCTCCTAACAGGGCTAGTTCTCTTAATTGGGACATTATACTCTTAGTGCATAATTTGTGGGTACCATCCCCACCAGGGTTTTCCCTTTAACTAGGGTTTCCTTGTGAAAAAATCATGGTGTTATGATTTATTTACTTTATGCATATGTGCTCTTCATTTATATCATTGCATGGTTAAGTTTGAATTGCTTAAAGTTAATAAAAGTGCTACAATACTGATTCAACCCCCCTCAGTGTTCCTTGATCCTAACAATCGGTCTCAGAGCTTGTGGCCCTTGGAGAGAAAGCCTAACAACTTGAGGGAGATTCATATGGATTCAAGTAGTTTGAAAAAAAACCTTGAAGTAGTACTTGAAGACCTAGATAAGGCTAATGCTAATAATGTGGAATTAAAATTTAAACTAAGAAGAGATGAATATTACATAAAGAAGGTTAAAGAGAATCTTGAGAATTCAAGGAATAAAATATAAGAACTTGTAGAGAAGATAAGGAAACCTGAAAATAATTCATCATATATGATTGAAAAGCTTATGCAGGAAAAGGAAGCATTAAAACATGATTATGAAGTTACTACTTTACAGATGTCTAAGGAAATTCAGAATGAAAAAGATGAAAAGAGTAGACTTGAAGAAACTTTGAAGAGTACAAATGTATAGATGGGGAAAATGTAGCTTGAACTTGATGATGTCAATATCAAGTATCAGAAATTAGAAAAGTACAACTATATCATTAAAGGAGAACTTGTTGAGGCAAATATTCATATTGAAAAAATTCATGCGAGCAATGAAAAAATTGATGAATAGATGGAAAGACAAAAACCTAAAGGTGATAAGACAAGAGTAGGTTTCAATGAAGCTGAATGTTCTAAATCTCAAGAAAATAAATTTGAAGGCAAAGCAAATGACGAGCCTAATGTGTAAACTAAACCTTTCACAGGAAAATGCTTTGGATGCAAAAAAATTGGTCACATGAAGAGGGATTGCAGAGGTAAGACTCCTTATAAGTATTTTTATGTGGTTATTAATTCAATTGCTATGAATATGGGCACACGAAGGAAGAATGTAGAAAACTTGATCAATCAAGCACTAAACAAGATTACATTAGAGAGGAAAGGGCAGCTAAGATTACATTTTACACATGCAATAACTTTGGGCACATTGCAAGGAATTGCATGTTACAGGTTAATCAAAACAAATCATCTCCTACATGCTATAAATGTAACAATCAAGGACACATAGTGAAGTGTTGCAGATATAATGGACCAGCAAGCAACAAGAGACCACCTATAGTGATAAAGAAAAACATTGGTGATGTTGGTAAGAGTTTGGCTGAGTATATAGATGAGTTCAATCAAAAGTTTCCAAAGGAAGGAAGCAAGGATAGTGGAAAAAAATGGAAGGAAAAAGAAAAGAGTGAGACTAAGGTTCAGGGAGAGTCAGTAGATGCTACTGAGTCCTCGCCTAATACTAATATTGTCACATAAGCCTAAATGGCCTAGCATGGCCTTAGGGGGAGATTTGGAGAAAGATAACAGTAATCTATCTAGCTCCTTGTGTGAAGAATAAGTTGATGCAAGCTTATAAACATACAGTGTAATGCATCTAAATTCTATATCTATAATTGCATGGTTATACATGTTGTATTGGATGATCGCCAGAAAGATGGATGACTGGAGCTTAGCAGTTTTATAGGTTCATCAGGATATGTTTAAATTTGAGTATTGTGAATTATAATTTTGCCAAACCAGTTTGGTCACCATTCAACAAAATTTTAAGGAGACTAGAGCAACAAGTAAAGGAGATAAAACAATTATGTGATCGTGGAGTGTACAAACCATAATTTTTCAATTACAAGGTATTTGTTTCAAACTGTAATCTTTGTTCATCATGGATACACCAATGATATTTGATGTTAATGAGAGACCAAGATACAAATTTAAGAAACATCCATGTAAATCGATGGAGGATGACCCTGAAGGCGCATTTTCTCAAACCCCATATGACATGCTTCATGTTGAAGATATTATGGATTATATACACTATAAGTATGAGACAATAGGGGATTTTTAAATCTTTTAGGATATAGACATGATAAAAGAATATGGAAATTGGAAGGATGAGTTTGCACTTTTATGAAACCTTAGCATCATGCAAATGACAAAACTTTATGAGTTTGACAAAGAAGACTGGATCAAGATTGTTCTAAGCAGAGTTCATGACCAATTTCTTTGGATAGGAGAGAAACTTGTTAAGATTACTAGCAAGTTGATTCATGATGTAACTAGATCAAACAACTCTGGTGTTGTTCTTGTGGTTGAAAAGAACATGAAGAAGCAAGTAGAAACCCTAATGCATTCGAAGTGGGATAAGAGAGCAATAAAAATTGGCGACATCTTTCAGCAAGATGTGAGATTGATTTCAACGATGTTGGGATATAAATTGCACTACAAAATCCAACCTAATTATATTTTTGTGGGTGTGATAATGATGACATATAAGATGGTAAAGGAAAATGTGCAATACAATTTGTGTGAAGTAGTACTTAGATAATAATTCCTGGAGAATGTAAGACAAATTAAGTGAGACAAGTCAAAGGCATTCAAGTTTGGATCACTATTAATACACATTTACATTCATGTAGTACACAATTTTCTTGGAATGCACCCTAGGGTGTGGGAAGACAATGAACCCACAACTATTAAAGTGAGCAAAAGTTATAGAAGACAAAATGGTACATGGGTAGATGAATAACTCTTTGGCATGTTAAGGATATTTCAGAGAGAAATGAAGGAAAGAATAAAAATTCCTAAAGAAATAGTTGAGAAGTAAAAGGATACAATATATTTCATGGTTGAGACTGATTGTAAATGCTTTGAAGCAGTAGAACCTAGGAAGAAATAGTGTTATCCTATGGGTTATGAGTTCAGTGCAAAATTTATCACCATGCAAGTTGAACATGCACTACAACATTTGGGGTCAAATTTCGATGCCAATTTGTGACAACACTACCATTTGTTTGTGATTTTTGCATTTTTTTCTAAGTGCCCCCAATGTTGTTATAATAGTGATGATACCATCATAATTGTGACACCCTCTTGATTATAAACAAAAAAGAAAAGAAAAAGAAAGGCTCATTTGTGATCGAGTTGTGCATGCGAGTGGAAGAGGTCCCTAATTAGTAAACTATACCATTGTGCGAAGAGGGCTCTTATTATATTGAATCCATCAGTCACAACTGAAGAATCCAATAGCTCATTCATTGCTAGTTAGCACTAGTATTACCCCCGAATTTGTAATTCAGCTGGTTTCCTTCACGTTTAGGGTATAACAACTTGTAATTTCTCAAATTTTTGATGTTCAAATTATTTCATTTGCGCTAGTAGCATATTGAAAAGTCATTTTTTTATTCTATCAGCGACTTCAAGTATAAGATCAACAAGCCACCGCATACTCACCATTTGAGGTATGTCTTATTTTTAAGCCTTTGGTTAAGAGCATATTACATGACTAGAGGCGTATACCCTAAGATGGCCTGATTGATATTAGTCAATATGATGAGCATATTACAAATTTTTCATCCGAGGACCTAATGAGAACATACGCCATGATTTAATTAGAGGTAGGGATCCCTTTAGCTGATATTAGTCAATATGATGATCACCTGCGTTCAGATTTAGAAAGATGTATAGGTGAGTCACAACATTTTGATTATTTGGCCAGCGTTGCAAAACCTAATCCATCTACTAATCATTTTGTTGTTGAACATGTCAATTAACCATGCATGTCCATATCTCATCTCTTTCCAAGTCAATGTCACATTTCTATCCCTGAGCAACCTGAGAAATTTGGCATTTTATATCTCTATCATTACTGTGACTTGTGAGGCAATATAAAATTATGTGTCTCTTATATGACTTAGTAAGATTTCTTCTTACCCTATTAAAGATATCATTATTTGTTACTTTCCAGATGTGCCATAAATATTCAGCAGTAAAAGAAAGCCAAAATAAGCTATGCGTATTTTTCATGCCTCCAACTTAGCCAAAACAATCTCAATACAAATATTTTTATAATTGTTACTCCAAACATGGAATCCATTACAAATCATATAACAAGTATCTTTAGAAAAGAGACAATAAAAAAAAGTGTCTAATGATATTAGTTTTCCTGCATATAGAGCACAAATAAGAATTAAAAGCATGCATTTATATGGCATCCTTTCGAGGATCATTAACCACCTGAAACAAGTCTTTTTAGTTTTCAAAATGTTAGTCCATAATATTATAATTTTAGTTTCTTAAAGTTTTTTTGTAATATTATATTCTCAAAATTATTATTCCAAGATCTATTAGTATGCTCAAATATAATAAAGTTGTTAGAAATATTTTTGTATATGTCTTCAGCTTTAGTTTTTCACAATAGGGATCCATCAATCCATTTTAAACTCCTTGAAATGTTACTATTCCCCAACATAGGTGATAGGAAATTTAAAAACCATACAAGCTTAGTATAAGTCCTCCAATTCAATTGAGGCATATGGTACCTCATGCAAAGAGTAGCCCAATCCAGTTGTTGACCATTACATAAGATATATTTAAAGAATTTGATGCCAAGTCAGGGATACTTTTTGGTAGAGAAGCCTTATAATAGTGCAATTTGCTTTCCCTTATGTTCCAAGTTCCACTAGATAGACTTTGGTCCATAAAAATTTCTCTTATCTATTAGAAATAAAAATTTAGTAACTTATCTCGACTAAGGCCCATGCCTTAGACTCTAGAATACATTGGGTCATATGTAGATAACTACCTTCCTACAAGTAAGGAGGTCACTGAGAGACATAATCTTCCATTGTTTGGCACCTTTTGGGACTGCCAAAGAGATTATTCTTGATTGAACCCTTCCATGGTTCAACCCCTTCAATAGCCCTGAAAAATCCACTTGACAATAAGAGCTATCCCTTGCTTCCTCAAGTCCTTTAACCCCAGACCACCAAGCCTCTTTTCCACATAGTGTCCCATTTGACCGAGTGCTTCCTCTTCTTATCCTTACTATCCAATGACAAGAATGCTTTGATTTTTTTCCAAATGTCATTGATTTGATAATTAAATACACATGAACAACTTCCAAGATGGAAAGTCAACAAACACCATTGGAAGAAAAATGGTTAGGAATTAGCTATCAATAATTATAGATTTCATAACTCAGAATAGATGACAATACAATGCTCAAGAGCCCCATTTCTTCTTCCAAAAATGTTGGAATTTCTTGGCCAATGATATGTGGATGTCATGGAGGAGTTTAGGGAAAAGTAAAAGTTTGTTAGGAATATCAATAAGACCATATTGCTCTCATTTTGTTGAAGGAACAAATTTCATTCTTTGTAGATTAACACCCAATCTCTCTTTGTAACTGAATTTATAAAATTATTCCCATATTCCTCTCAATCTTGTGATACAATACTTTTGAGAAAGGCGACGATAAGGGAGGATGATAGAATCAATGAAATATCAGTCTACTATATTAAAGTCTTTGGGAAAAGCTTGAGTATTGAGAAGATCATTCAATATTTTCCTTTAATTGTGAATTTTCCACCTAGAAATGCATTTTATTCAATTGTGAATTATCCACCAAGAAATTCCCCCTCATTAGTTGGGACAAAGTCGTCATGACTAGGGAGATGGGAGGAAAGAAACTGAAAAGAATGAAAAGACAAAATTTGGTCTTGGGAGAAAATTTAATTTGGAAAAGTATAAAGAACCCTAGATATTATTGTGCAAGATTTTAGAGAGTACATACAAGGATAATGAAGATACTAATAGAGTCTTGACAATTTAAAATTCAACTAGGGATTATGAAGTTTAGAAGTTTATGTGAGAATGTAGATCAATTATAACAAAGCACTTGTCTTGGAAAGTCAAAACTGGGGTGTAAATTGAATTTTGGGAGCATTCATGGGAGAGGCATGTTCCTTTTAGGGAGGTGGCCATTCTGTACGAGGAAGTGGATTTTTTGAAGAGAAGATTTGGAACAAAAGTTGTTTCTCCTTTATACTCGAATGAAGATTTTCACTAGATTGATATCAGAGAACTGCGCCTTTCAATAGATTTCAATACAACCTTTATTTCAAAGATGGAAACTAGAATGGTCATGCTTAACTCGGATCCACTAAGAGGGGGGTGAATCAGACAAAATTAAACTTAAATACTTACAAAGACAATGTCATATTCTAAAAATCATCTACCTTGAAACCTTCATCCATATTTTACCTTCTCTACCTTACACAAAATTCAAAACTTTTCTTTTCTACAGTCAAAATCCAAACTTTTCCTGTCTACTGTTGATATTTTTGTTTCATAGGTTCTGTTATGCCCTACATACTTGTCCCTACATTTTGTAGGCAAAATGTTGGGGCCCCCTTTTTCACTTTTTCTCTTCCCTTGTTGTCTTTTTATTTTATTTTCTTTCCCTCTGGGCTTTGCTTCCGTGATGGTTGTCTTTCTTCTGCTTTTGTCTTCTTTTGTTTTCGGGACCCAGTCTTGGAGTTTTGTTTGTCCTTTCCAGAGCTGGATTCCAGACTTCATAATTCTCTACCATTATGTCTTCTTTTGCGAGGAGGTATGGTTTCATGGAATCCCTAGGCCCGGAGTCTGAAGGTCTGCTTGTTCCAGAGTTTGCAGAGAGAATGCAACCTATTTTTACCCTAAGGGTATAAATACAAGTTACCTATCATTTTCACATTTACCATGATTAAAACACTTATAGAACTTAGAGCAATTTTAAGGCGATTAAACAACAAATTTCTCTGTGTTTAGTGGCTAATTGAATATTGATTTGCGGTGCTTGCTCATGATTGTTCGAAGGTGGACTTGTTGCAGAGCGCACCCCGTGCTTGTCTTCTCTACATATTTCATGTTCCAGGTAGGAATTTGTCTCCCTCCTCTAGTCCTCTAGTTTTCTATCCTTTGCTTTTGTTGTTTTCATGCTTGTTTTTGTCTTGGTTTTACTTTTGTTTGTTTTTATTCCCGCCTTTGCATATTTATTTTTGGTCGCCTCTCGTTGGTGGGTTGGCTCTGCCAGAGGGTTGTCTTCCCTATGTACAATTGTAGTCTGGTGTGTATATTGTACATTGTCGTAGGGTAGCTTTTGTGACTCTATAAATATTGTATAATTATGTAAATACTCTATAGATGCTATGTATATGTCGTCGTTGTTCTGCGAGCTGGAATTTAGCCCTCACAGAGCTTTGATTCTCTATATCTTAGTGTATATACCTCATGTATATCCTTCCATCCTACCAAACTCACCGTGCTCCATCATGTTTTGAACCATTCTGTCAAGCTCGTCGAGAGGGAGTCGTCACGGTTTGAACTTGACACCTCGTTGGTTTGAGCCATGGTGTTTTTCTCTCTCCTCTATCATGTCATCTTAATAGCAAGATTAATTCCCCATGAGTGGGAATTCAAACCCCATCCCATATAGAATTCAATTTCCCCTGTGTCAGCCCACTTTTCGCCATTAATGCCATTACACCGCCCGTCACATGGCCATGTGATGACCCATGTCAGTCGAGTATGGCTTCCTACTAGTCACATCAACAATGTTGAACTCTTCCAGACTCCAGGTGCTGGGAAGCCCCTGGGTCTTCATTCCATCTTTGTCACTTGGTTCAATACCCTAGAGCCCCTGGGTGTTTATCATAATCCAACTCATTTTTATCTCAAATACTCTGGGATTTTGATATATGCTAACACTTTTAGGACAGGTGCAAAATGGTGATGATTTCTTCAAAATTCACAAATTCATTATTATATCATGTATTAACGGTTCTCCAGTCTTACAGGTTGTAGATAGTTGGTCAAAATGTCTAAAGTGATCACTCCTCCTAATAGCCTAGAGCTTCCTACTACCTCCACTCAGGTAACCACAAAAACCAAGGCCAAAAAGATGCTGGCTAAGCTGCCACTGACCTCCAAATACCTGAAGGAGGGCATTCTCATGGGGTCCAAGGTGGAATCCAAAGTGCAGGAAATAATAGACACAGAGTCCAGACTTTGGGCTGAAATGCAGGGCTTAATTCAAGCCATATACAAGCTAAAAGCCGACAAAGATAGCATGGCCACCCACTTGGCCACCTCCGACATTATTAAGGCTGCAAATTTTCCTTTCTTAGTGTAATTAATGGTGTTGATACTCCAGCTAGTGACACTCTACAATGAACCTACTCAGACTATTCTACTCGCCGATCCCTAACCATTAGAATACCCAACGATAATTGTCAATCTGGATGCAACAACTTTTGCCTCAGGGCTGGGGATTCCACAATTCAAGGGGTTCATCATTCTCAACTAGGGAAAGCTGTTAAAGGAGTTCAAGGAAGCTTCTCTTGTCTCCCAGTAATATCTCAACACTCAGTGGCCGAAGTCCCCAAAGAGGGACCATAAAAAGATGAAGTTAGAAATTCCCCGCAGGGATTTCAAAGAGCCCATTCAGGTGGGCATTATATTTTTATGCAGGATCTTTGGACAGCCCTATGCCCAGGATTTCTTGGCATGGATATACTACTTTCTTTACTGCATCACCACCTGAAACTAGACTCTCAATTGGGTGGCTATTATAGCCAATCATGTGGACACACAGCTGAAGGGCGTCGTCCAGAGTTCTAAATTCTATATGACATCTTACGTGCTATGGGCGTTGGCCCAACAGAGACTGGATTTCCTGGGTTTAGGAATAGTGGGTAATCTTGGGAATGGACCAAGCCAGTTAACACCATGGGATCATTATCCCCAGATCCAGTGGGAACTCAGTTTCACAAATTTTTACAAGGTAAATGATGCCTTTGTTTACAAAAACATTTTGACACTTACTTGGGACTCCGGGTACCAGTTATTATAGGAGGTGATGAACCTGGTCAGTAATTACAACCATTATTGTATTTAGTTCCAGTAACACACATACATTTAGGTGATCAGCTTCTCTGAGAAACCCTATCTTCTTCCCCAGTATTGCGGGGATAAAATGATTCTTTTGGAGTTCTACAGACAGATCCTAGAGGTGCACACCTTCTGCACATTGAAGAAGGTCACTAACGTCCCATTCCTAGTTTCTTATGGGAATTATGTGTGCAACCTCACCACAAAAAAGGAGGTAGATAGTGATTTGAAGAGCCTGGGACTGGTGGAGTTCCACCACACCAAAAAAAATTATGATCCTCTAGGCAAGATTGGCTTGGCACTTCCCCGGGCATCCTGAACTGCCTCACAATAGGTGTATAATAATCATGCTCAAGGCCTTTCTTAGGAATGGTTCATTCAATCTAAGGACTATTTTTTCCCATTATGAGGTGAATTTAACTTGTCAACCCAGGGACATATACTTGAAATGGTCAGCACGATATGTGAACTAGGTTCCTTAAGGAGTCATTCTGCTTATGCTGCAAGAAGGTAAAAATGCATAAAAGAAACCTACACTGGCGCTACAAGAAAAGAATACATTTATCTTCTTACTAGAATGAATTCTAGAAATTGCAACTCTACTGAAACCTAAGATTTCAACCTAAAACATCCATTATAACTATTCTTGCAGATGCTGCAGGAACACTCACAAGTTACGATGTTGCAGGAAGAAATTGTAACTTCTATCTG
>MU225768.1:228301-256606 GCA_018584345.1 Thuja plicata
ATTACATAAAAACAAGACATGGAACTTGAAATAGATTGCTGTGAAAATACAACAGTATTCTTCCAAAAACTTTTCTCTGATTCCTATCTCCCTCTCTCTATCAGTCCAATCCCTATATATAGAGGATCAAACATTATTACAAAACAGAAAGGAAAACCATCTTGTTGAAAACATGCTGGAGAAGAATATGGAAATACAACAGCTCGCGGTGTGGGTAATGAAACTCGAATGACCAATTCAACGCACTAAGTGTAGAGGGAATATAGGCACACTGCATCCCCATGTCCTGGAATAATGGCTCCATTGTAGTATCCATGTTTTCCTAGTGCTGTAATGATCACTCCACCATAGCTGGTCTTCAACGGTCTTCTTTGAATACTGTCGACCACTTTCCAACCGCTTCTCTCCTGCCAAGTTAGTTATGATGTGGAAATATTCATGCAACAAGCTTAATCAAATTAAATATCTAGATGTTAGAACATATATTCTAATGGTTTTATGAAATACTACATTATATGTATAATATTAGCAAAGTATGTCAAAAACATCTACCCATGGTTTAACAGTTTTATCTGGACTTTTATCACAAGCTTTGACTAGCTAGGCTCTCAAATGTTTTAACAAAAACTAGAACAGAGTATTAAATTTATACAAAACAAAGGCAATAATTTAGCCTTATCATCTGCCCCTTAGTTACTCAAATGCTTGTCCTCAAGCATTGCACCTTCTGACAATTGACCTGTAGTCACCAACTTCAGTTCTTCCCCTCCTCTGGCTCTTAAAGGAGTAGTAGAATCCCCTTGTTCTTTCCCAGACATCCCTTCTATGATCTTCCTGAATCCTATCAAGTCTGGTAGCATTCATATCATACAAGGGCCATAGGAGCATGGGCAGTTGCATTGTGAGTGGACACCAGAGCTCTTGCCTGATTTGCCTACCTAGCACTATGTACTTTGGTGCCCAGTGTATAGCTGCTTCAAGGTTAATGGGGCTATGTGGTTCTGATATTTTAAAGACCTCTGATAATCTACCCCATCTACTTTTTGCACCAGTTAGGGCTCTTTGGAAGACAAAGTAGGACATGCTGTCATATTTTGCATAAAATTCTGCTCTGAGTTTAAAATTTTTATCCCTTATTTCCTTCTTGATGTTCCCATATGTCAGTCTAAACCAATCCCTTAGGAATAATTCTGGCTGACTGCTTTCTTCTCTCAATGGTAGGGGTTCTGTCTTCTCAAGATCTCTGTAATTCCCAACTGCCTATCATAGTTGGCTTCATTGTGCATCCATGACATCAGAGCCCTTAGGTGTATATCCCCAATGTAAGGCAGGGGATTCCATTCAGTCTCTGTGGGGATGATGAAATTATGCACATATAACTCATAGAATAGGTTTTGTTGCAAATATGGAAGTGTTTGGTATAACCCATAGAATTCCTAGGTTGATTTGAACTCTATACTTATATCCTTGAGGGTCATCATCCATTGGAATAGAAGGGATTATTCTTTGAGATAGATAGTATAGACCCTGGTTGGAGGTCTACAAGCAATGACCTGGTCAGTTAGTTTAAGAGCATGGTCCATTCTCTATTTCTATTTTGTCAACTGATCTTTCAAGTCTGCAATTTCCTCTTTTTGTTCTGTTATTTCTTTCTGTAGTTTCTTCTTTTCTTCCCCCCAAGAGTGGTTGTCATTACATGATTATTATATAAGTGGAAGATAAGTGTTTGCAGGGTAATTGAATCACTGCTTCCATCCTGATTATCCTTCTTTCTCTGCTCTCTATATGATTGCTCTAGGAAGTTTATCAACCAAGTTTGTTTTTAGGGAACTAAAACATTTCTTGCACAAGCCGGCTGGTGAGCTATAAAGGTTTCTTCTTCCCAATTTGGAACATCTTGATGGCTGATTCGTGGGTCATTCTGACATATGTTTGGTTCATCACCACATTCCTCTTCCAAATTTTGAGGAATGTCAGGCATCTCAGGCTGATTCGGAGAGTCATCAGGAATAACATGGATAGGAGTTTCCTCTCTAAATTGCTTGGGGGAAGAGGGCTGGCTTTTGGTGGACACTTTAGGAATCTACCCTCTCATCCTAGGGCTTCTTCTTATAAGGATTTCCTCAATTTCTATGACCTTTTTCTTACTATCTCTTTTTGTCATCTCTGCTGCAGGAGTAGTGGCTGCAGGAACTGATTTCATTTTCTTATTTCTTGAAACTTGAGGTTTTTGAGGTTCAGCTACAGGAACCAAAGTTTCTCCTTCCAACTTAGATTTTCCTTTTGTTCTGGCAGCAGAAGGTATCTTGCTCATGTGAGCGGTTAAAGGCACCTTTTCTTGTAAATTTTCAGGTTCTGCCCCTTGGGTATTTTGCTCGGCAACTGAATCAAGGGAGACTGCATTATCTTGGTTATCTTGCACATTAGGGGCAATTTGGGGCTGAAGGGTTTTATGATGGATGAACTCTACCCATGTCATAGGGGAGGCATCCCTAAGAGATCTTTCTATGACTAATTTAATCAGGGCATGGTGAGTCACAAAGTTGTCTTTCCCTTTTTGTGTTTCTTCGGCACTAATGTACAACATTTTAAACAAAAAATTGGGTGCATTCACTGGAATATTATGTCGTATATAACTAAGAAACTTAAAATGATGTTCATGTAAATTAGAGAATCATCCCTCACAGGTGAAATACCTTATAATGTGCATAGCTAACTCCTGGTATGGTGGAGGAATGGACATCCTTTTGCATCCCTGCTTAGTGATTTCCAATGGAGGGTCTCCTGGTAGGGTGAATTGAGCCCTGGATAACCTATCATCATGGGCATTGGGATAATGTTCCCCTACTGCTGGCAAACCAGTCACCTCCACTATTCGCTTCTCTGTTGTAACAATTGGCAATCCCCATACCGTTGTATGGCCCTCATCAAATGTGTTCAAAAATTCTGCTGCTGCTTCATCATCAAGCTCCGTCAATTTTAAGAAATACCCCAGCCATCCATAGGCATTAAATCTTCTTATAGCCTCTATGTCAGCTGGAAAATTATTATGAACCACTGGTTCATGCCGCTGCAATTGACCTCCCATTTTTTTTACCTAATTGAATCTTTTCTCTGCTTCTTTTTAAATTTTAGACTACTTTCTATAAACCCACAGACCCTCTTTCGAACTCTTCTGGTTTCTTGATATGGACAATAATAATGTATTTTAACAAAATGAATCATAAATGTTCATGCGAGAGTGGGTTTTAATACTAGGTCACATCTAGTCTAACAGTTAGAGGTTTATTTGGAATAAAGGTATGACAATTTGACACTTGTGTGATGCGGCAACTAGATTTTAATTAAGACAATGTCAAAGTACAGATTTGGGGATCTTTTAATGAGTAAATAGAAATGACACTTTTGGAAATTGGCACACTTCCCTGCCCCCTATGAAATATTGACAAGTGTCCTCACTTGTCAGACTTGGCAGAAGGTACGGAACTGGATTGAAGGTGGCAATGATACATTTATTGCAGTATTCAATATAACCAACTAAATACATGCGCTAAAAATGGAAATAAATTTGAAAAGCTCATACCTGGTAATTGATCATCGCATGTGGCAGGAAATATTGGTGAGAGTGGAATGATGGCATCGGCGTTTGCATGCATCAGCTCACTATTTCTTATTGAAAGCATAGAAATATGATGACATGGAATGTGGGTGGATGGAAGATTAAGAAATGAAGTGGGTTGAAAAAGAATAATATAGAAAGTGAATGAGGAATTTTAAACTTTATGTGATCATAAAGTTTTTATTAGGGTCATGCTTCAAAGGAATTTTCATTGAAGAGCTGCAGGAAGAAGGTTGACACCCTCTGCTGCAGGAAGTATTACCTGTTGATCCTTTAAAACTGGCTATTTGAACTGCTATAGGAAGTCTTCTTTCATCTATGGCTGGTGATACAACCTTAGTCTATGGCCATTGACTAATATCTTGAATTGAATAGGGTCAATTGTGGTCAATTGGACTGCTCCATTCATAAATACATGGCCGATTTCATAAGGACCCAGCCATCATGTCTGTAGCTTGTCTGGTATCTCCTAGAATCTGGAATCATATAACAATGCCTGATCTCCAACTGTGAACTGCTTAATTTTGATATGGGAGTCATGCCACTATTTTCTTTGCTTTTGGACAATTTCTATGCGCTGCAGGGAAAACTTGTGCATTTCATCCAAAGAGTTGAGATGCAGCAATCACTCCTTCTGTGCTGCAGGAAGATCAATATTTAACTCCAACACTGTTCTTAATGTTTTGTGTTCAAACTCAATCGGTAACATTACTATTTTTCCATATAACAGTTCAAATGGTGTGAACCTTGTGGTAGTCTTCCATGTTGTTCTATATGCCTAGACTACTTGTGATAGTCTGCTACTCCAATCTTGGTGATGCAAATGAACTGTCTTTTTTAAAATTGCTTCTATTTCCCGATTTGTTACTTCTGCTTGTCCATTGGCTTGGGGGTGATAGGGGCTTGACTTTCGATGTCTGATATTATATTCATTTATGAGCTCTATTATTAGATTGGAGGTGAATCGTGTACCTTGATCGGTGACAATTTCTCTTGGCACGCCATATCTAGTAAAAATTTCTTCATACAATAATTCAACAACTTTATGATCCCTTGCATGCTTCATTGCTTTGACTTCGACCCATTTGGTCATGTAATCTATGCATACCAATATGTATGATTTCCCATTAGATGGAGGATCTATTGGACCAATAAAGTCCATGCCCCATTTATCAAATGGTGTTACCACCACCTGTGGGTTTAAGGGCATTTCATCTGATCTTGTTGGTCGACCCATTCTCTGGCATTTGTCACACTTTCTTGTATAACTTGCTGCATCTTTGTGAAGTGTAGGCCAATAGTAGCCAGTTGTTAAAATCTTCTATGCTATTTGTTTGGCTGTAAAGTGCCCTCCACATGGTTCATTGTGACATGCATGAATAATGTCATATGTCTCATCTTCTCTTACACATCTTCTCATGACTTGGTCAGGTCTAGTGTAAGATAATATACTATCAATCCAAGAGAAATGAAATCTTTTCTCCATAGGTAGCTTCTTTTCCTTATAAGAGAAATGTGTGGGCATTTTATTAGCTGCTAGGTAGTTAGCTATATCTGCATACCATGGATTCTAGACAACAATATGAAACAAATGTACATCTGGAAATGTATCATCTATCAAAGTAGTATCTTCTTCAACATGATGAAGTCTGGATAGATTATCAGCTACCACGTTTGCTTTTCCTGGCTTGTCAATGATTGTTATGTCAAATTCCTACAATAGAAGAAGCCATCTTGCTAACATGCCTGTTATGGTAGGTTTGTTCATGAGATACTTAATTGCTGCATGGTCAGTATGAACATAGATAGGATAACCAGTTACATAATGGTAGAATTTTTTCAAAACATAAACTATTGCTAACAATTATTTCTCAGTCACTGTATAGTTTAACTCTGGTCCATGTAGACTCTTACTGATATAATAGATTGCATTTTCAAGGTTTTTAGTCTTCTGTCCTAAGACAACACCTACAACATAGTCTAAAGCATCTATATGGATGTGAAATGGAAATATCTAGTCAGGACCCCTAAGTACTAGTGCAGTTGTCAAAAGTGACTTGAGTTGCAGGAAGGACTCATCAGATTCTTTTGTCCAATAAAATTCAGCTTCTTTGGTAAGTAAGTTGTACAGAGGACTAGCTATTTGACTAAAGTTCTGGATAAACCTCCTATAATAACCAGCGTTCCCTAGGAAAGATCTGACTTCTTTTTGCTTAGTAGGAATAGGGAGTGTGAGAATTACCTCTATCTTCGCAGGGTCTACCTGTATTCCAGCCTCAGAGATAAAATGTCCCAACACCACTCCTTCCTGCATCATTAGAAAGCACTTTTCACTATCGAGAGACAGGTTATGCTCCTCCCATCTGATCAGTACTTTCTCCAAATTCTTTAGAGCTTCCTCAAATGTAACACTGAATGTTGTGAAGTCATCCATGTATATTTCCATGCAATCATGTGATATGTCAGCAAAGATGTTGATCACTACTCTCTAAAAGGTAGCAGGTGCATTGCATAATCCAAATGGTAATACTAAATAGGAATATGTGCCCCAAGGACATGTGAACATAGTCTTTTCTTAATCTTTGGGGGCAATTCTTATCTGATTGTAACCACTGTATCCATCCAGGAAGGAGAAATATTTCTTTCCAGCCAAATTATCCAAGACTTGGTCAATAAAAGGCAAAGGAAAGTGGTCTTTTTTTGTAGCGTTATTTAATTCTCTGTAATCCACACATATCTGCCACTTACCTCCTTTCTTAGGTACAATTACCAATGGTGATACCCACTTGCTGTCAGAGATTGGGTAGATGAATCCAGCATCCAACAGCTTTTGCAACTCTATTTTAACTATTTCTCTCAGTGCTAGATTTATTCTCCCTTGTGGTTGTCAAAGTGGCAAACTTCCATCATTGATGTAGATTCTATGGGTGCAGAGTTTTGGGTTTAGTCCCTCTATATCTTTGTAATCCCATGCAAAGGTTTTTTTATGCTGACTAAGGAGCTTTGTTAACAATGCCAACTGTGATTGGGACAACTTGCTGTTTACATGGAGGCTTCGTCCCGAGGATAGTTCTACTATTTTTGTTAGCTCTGCCATTAACACTTTAGGCACCAAAATTCTAACTATTTCATTTTCCAATAATTGATTAATCATTGCAGGGTTTCTTGGAGGCATACAATCCTCATAGGTGCATAGCTGTAAAATAGAACTTTCTAAAATATCCTTAGCCACAACACATTCATTAGTTAGAATGCTCTGTATCACATTATATTCTTCTTGCATCTTTAGAAAAGATTGCCTATGCAACATCATGAGTTGAGCTACTAAATTAAGCTCTTCCTCCTCTTTGTCTCCTAGGTCTGGCCAAATAGGTTCTCCTAGGTTTGGCTAGGGTTGGGTAGGAGGATATAGGGCTACGTTCTTTATGGCTTGTCCATTTGAAATTGTCATACTGCCTGATCTGCAATTAATTTTGGCATCAGCAGTGGCTAACCAAGGTCTTCCCAAGATTATAGGATAGCTAGCAAAGTTTACTTTAGGCGATAGGATGAGAAAATTAGCAGGATACTCCCATGAATCTAAGGTTACTATCACATCTTCTATGAGGTGTACTGGAGTAACAGTTGAACTATCTGTAACTTGTAACACTATGGCTGTTGTTCTTAAGCCTTCTATGCTTAGCCTATGCATTGTATCTTTAGTCATAACATTTATTGTTGCTCCCAAATCAACTAGAGTATCTTTCACAGTCTGTCCTTTTATTATCAGGTCAACTACTGGACTACCAGGATCTGAATACTTAGGTATTACCACCTTTCCTAACATGATATCTACCAATTGGCCTACAACATGTATTGTCTGAGGGTCTTTCTTTTTCCGCCTTGGCTTGTTAAGGCATGCTTCCTTAATAGCCTTTCCATAAACAGGTATATCTTTGATAGCTTGAAACAGTGGAATTTGAATATTCATATTTTTCAGCTGCTCAATAATATCAAATGTTTCTTCCTTCTGGGGTATAGGTTTTTCTTTATTTAACCTCTGTGGGAAGGGTGGATTTGAAGTGTGGACAGTATTTCTGTTGGGTATATCAGTAGGCTGGCTGGTATTTGGCAATGTGGCTTCTAGAAGCAGTGCTGCAGGAGTGTTTGCAACTTTTTTAATTATAGGATATTCAGGTGTGGGCAGGGTGGTACCGGACCTCAAATTAATATCAGCTATTTCTACAAAATAAGTAGGGCACTGCTGAGTGTCAGTAGTGTATGCTTGTTGCTGCTATTTATTGTTTGGATTTGGCTGTGGTTGAGCAGGCAATTGGGTAGGCTTTAGATTAGCATTAGTTGCTACAAGAGGTGGCATTATTGTAGGTGGTTGCACTGGAGGTGGTAATTATGGACTACCAAGATTTTGGTTAGGCCATTGTGGAGGCCCCCTCCATTGGTTAGTTTGCTACCAGTTCTCTTGTGGTGGTTGCCATTGATTCTGCTGACTAGGCCACTGATTATTTTGCTGATTTGGCCACTGATTATTTTGCAGAATTTGCCATGGGTTATTCTGTTGGTTTGGCCATTGGTTATTCTATTGGTTTGGCCATTGGTTATTCTATTGGTTTGGCCATTGGTTATTCTGTTGGTTTGGCCATTGGTTATTCTATTGGTTTTGCCATTGGGGTTGAGAGTACTGAGAAGTGTTCTGATAATTTTGGTTTTGCCACTGATTATTATTAAAATTTGAAAACTATAGAGGATCTTGTGGCATACCTTTTCGTGAAGCCCATGGTCGCCATTGAGTGACAAAGAACACTTGATCATTGTCTCCTTCTATCTTCATGTAGTGAGTTGGCAAATGTTGGTTTTCCAGATTGGCTACTAGCTTACATCCGCAGTCTTGCTTCTGTTTGCGGTAGTGTGGACAGTACTCAGCCAATTGTGTTTTAGCTTCTACATGCTTCTTCTTGGTAGTCATTACATCAAGATGTGTAACTACATCATTTATAATATCTTGCTTGAAATCTATGAGAAAATTGGATATCTCCAGCTTTGAGATGCATGAACCAATCCCTTTTGTGGCTGTGGTCCGGTATCCTCTACCTTTCTTCACAGTTGACCTTGAGTAGTTTTGACAGATTTTCTTAAGGTCATCCCAAGAAGATTGGGATATGTCTCCACCAGCCATCAAATCTAATGCTTCCAGACAGTTGTCATTTACCCCTCTCAAAAAGACTATCTTCTATGAGTCCTCTGCCAGTACATGCTGGGGATTCTTCTGCATTGTGTACAAAAATTGTGAAACATAATCCTCCAATGTTTCATCTTCCTTTTGAGACATCCTAAAGATATAATCTCCTTTTGGGTCACTGCCTTTGCAATAGTCTTTATATTTCTGCAGAAACAACGTCTGCATCTCATCCTAGGTACCTGCTGCATTGGCTCCTAAGCCCATGAACCATCGTAATGTTGACTCTTTCAGTGTTGCAGGAAACAACTTGAGCTTATGGGCATCAGTATTATAGTTGAAACTTCGACACAGTATGTCAAACTCAAACAAGAAAGTGTCAAGATCCTCAGTTATAAGACCATAAAACTTTGGAAGAGAAGCTATGGGTATATTCTTGAGATTAGCATTGTTTATAAGGCTTGGAAGAGGAAATGGGAAAGTAGGATGTGCCCTTACTGGAGGTATTTGACTATGGGGTTTCTGCTAGAAAGGAGCATTAGCTACTAGATTGTTAATGTTAGGTGGATTTGGGCTAGAATTATCTAGAAAGCTGGCCAAGATTTCTGTAAAAGGTCAGAAGCCACTTACATCAAATGGTTCTGCTTTGGAGGAAGATGCAACAGGAAAGTCAGGGCTTGCATCCTCAAAGGGTAACTCAACTTCTTCAACTTCCTTGTTCAGATTAGCAGGCTCTGCTAGGAGAAATCTGCCATATTCATCTCGTCGCCTTTCTCTTCGATGCATGCAATTGAATTCTTCACACTTGTGAAGAAATTTTTAGAGATATAAATCTAAAAACTAATCTAGGAATAAAAAATTACTTGAAAATGTTCCTAGCTTGACACCATCCCCGGAAGCGGTGCCAAAAATGAGTATAGTGGTGAGTATTCCCGCCTGTCACGTGGGTGACCTGGGTTCGATCCCCGACAGTGGTGCCAAAAATGAACCACCTCACAATAGGTGTATAATAATCATGCTCAAGGCCTTTCTTAGGAATGGTTCATTCAATCTAAGGACTATTTTTTCCTATTATGAGGTGTATTTAACTTGTCAACCCAGGGACGTATACTTGAAATGGTCGGCACGATATATGCACTAGGTTCCTTAAGGAGTCATTTTGCTTATGCTGCAGGAAGGTAAAATTGCATAAAAGAAACCTACACTAGTGCTGCAGGAAAAGAATACATTTATCTTCTTACTGGAATGAATGCTAGAAATTGCAACTCTATTGAAACCTAAGATTTCAACCTAAAACATCTATTATAACTATTCTTGCAGATGCTGCAGGAACACTCACAAGTTGCGATGCTACAGGAAGAAATTGTAACTTCTATCTGAAATACTGGAAATGCTTGGGAATGTTGGAAATGAAATCTATTCTATTCTAACCTACTCCACCTCCCAAGTGGGCCCCCTTGGTTAGTTTATGCTAAACTATGAACACAGAATGCAAACCAAGAACTATTTCATTGCGTTTCAAAAACTCATTACATAAAAACAAGACATGGAACTTGAAATAGATTGCTGTGAAAATACAACAGTATTCTTCCAAAAACTTTTCTCTGATTCCTATCTCCCTCTCTCTATCAGTCCAATCCCTATATATAGAGGATTGAACATTATTACAAAACAGAAAGGAAAACCATCTTGCTGAAAACATGCCAGAGAAGAATATGGAAATACAACAGCCCACGGTGTGGGTAATGAAACTCGGATGACCAATTCAACGCACTAAGTGCAGAGGGAATATAGGTGTGCCACATACTCACATCCTAGAATAATGGCTCCATTGTAGTAGCCATGTTTTCCTAGTGCTGTAATGATCACTCCACCATAGCTAGTCTTCAATGATCTTCTTTGAATACTGTCAACCACTCTCCAGCCGCTTCTCTCCTGCCAAGTTAGTTATGATGTAGAAATATTCATGCAACAAGCTTAATCAAATTAAATATCCAGATGTTAGAACATATATTCTGATGGTTTTATGAAATACTGCATTATATTTATAATATTAGCAAAGTATGTCAAAAACGTCTACCCATGGCTTAACAGTTTTATTTAGACTTTTATCACAAGCTTTGACTAGCTAGGCTCTCAAATGTTTTAACAAAAACTAGAACAAAGTATTAAATTTATACAAAACAAAGGCAATAATTTACCCTTATCACATCCCCGCCACATAAGGAAGACATTGAAGATTTTTGGGCGGATTGTCAGGATAATTTTGATCTCTAGGCCTGCAAATATTCATGGATTTCCAAAGGAATGATGAAAGTGCTTGACCTTCATAATTTTTTGAAGGGTTTTTCAGATGACGAGCCGCTGGAAGACCAAGCATATAAAGGGAAGGGATTGGATAAATTGGACCTCCCTCTAGTGGATTGGGCCACCCTAGAGGTTTTTACAATCGAGGGAGTATGTCACCCCATTTTGGAGCCCAGTCATAATTATTTTTTCTGGGTGTGTCCCAAGAGCACCTAGAAGGGACCGATTGTTTGAAGGTTCACTTCAACTTCTGCTGCCACCGCTGAACCTAACACAAGAAAGGGGAAAGAGAAAGAAGATACCCTAGCTAAGGTACCTCTCCAAGGCCCAACCCCCATAATGGTACAACTATAGAAACAAATAGAGTCGGTGAGGCTGGCTAACCAACAGATAAGTCCACAAATGTCCTATGGCCTCCTCGTAACTCCAGTAGCATCTGCTCGCCCAACGGGATCCCTGTCATTGGTCTCAATGATGAGAAATTTTTTTTTTTCTGATGTGGGGTCCATAAGTATTTTAGATACCGGGGTCCCATTACTAAGGAAGAAGTAGCAGAAGATGACCCCCACTCCAAGTGCAGTCGCTAGCCCCAATATTCCAGACCTTCCTCTGGTTAATGTCAGCTTGGATTCCCCCAAACTTGAGAATATTTATGAATCCTCTCCCCCACATGATGAGTTTGACAATGTTTTTGAGGAAGATGAGCTCATGAACCTCCATGAGGATGTAGATCACGCGGAAGAAGAGATCTTCACCCAGGAAAAAGAGGATATCTCTAAAGAAGAAGAAGTCTCTTAACAAGAAGCTGCCGTAGAGTAGGAGGTCTAGGAGGAAACACAAAAAGAACCCAAATGGGAGAAGATACCAGTCATAGAGACCGAGGATGAACCTAGGAAAATCAAAGATGAGAAACTGATGATTGGGGAAACCAGACCCATAGGATCAACCATACCCCCATTCATCATGCTCCAAATGCCTTTGGTTACTTTGGATGACCAGTTGCCCCGAAGTACTTTCAGTGAGGTGGTAAAGGCAGCCGCATTGTTAAATTTTGGCCAAAGACCTCACCCACCTTTGCAATATGTCTTGGTGGGGGAAGATGCTACAATAGATAAGGTTGATTAGGTCAAATAACAATAGCAGCAAAATGACGGGGAAGCCCCTGAAGATATAAACATTGAATCAAATGATGCTGAGAAGGATAGGGAAATCCCCAAAGATATAGGTTGTATCGATGTCAGTGGAGAAGAAACCCTGGGTATCACAAAAGAAGACACCAACACGGTGGAAAATACTAAGGCCTCAAGAGAGCAGTAGAAAGAACAAGAACAAGAAAAGGAGAAAAGGCCTGATGACACTGTACATTCTAGGAATGCGCCACTGGATTCTAAAGAGAATCTAGATACCCAGGTCTTAACATCAAAGTCACCCCAGCCACCCCAATGGATGGTAGAATCAAGAAAGAGAAAGGCCTTGGTGGTAGCAACAAGTGTTCCGCTCTCCCTGGCTGAGATGATGGCACAAAATGCAGAGGTCCAAAAGCTTAAGAAGGCATGGATAGTCCATACCCTCCAAACTGGTCGAATGGGAAGTATAGTTGCGACAATCACAACACCTCCTCTAGATGTAGATACAACGGCTATAAGGCCCAAAGAGTACACTATTACAGAAGTGGTGCTGGGGAGAAGAGATAAGTAGGGCGAATTAGACCTACTAAGAGAGGCCACCAAAGCAGTAGAGGCCTTGTACATTAAATAAGGCCAGAAGTTAAAGGAGGAAAGAGAAACTAATGCAAATCTCTTCGCACTTCTGGCAGAACTTACACAGCCTCTGGCTGAGATCCATCCACAAGCCTCTTCCTCTAGATTACAGCTTGCTTAGGGCAGTGTGGATTCTCTCTGGGCCATGAAGAAGAAGGCACAAGCTGTGGACGGGTGGGTCACCAAGCAGATAGCTTCCATAAGACAATTCCTAGTGGTGTCCCTCCCAGATCATTACCAGATCAATATTCTCCTTAGCCAAGCAAACAACTCCGCTATTGTATGGGAGCAAGACTTAGGGAATTATGAAAAATGAAAGGCCGGGTTGGAGGAGGTCTTCAACTTTGGAGAAGAAACTATCACAGAGGCGGGAAGTTTGGGAGACAAATCCTATGATTCTCTCCAGGCCCAATACTCTAGACTTGGCCTCAAAATTGAGGTATGCAAAGAACAGGTTAAGGCCTTAAAAGAGAAGGTGACTATGGCCCAATATCCTTTGGGCCTATGTCATACATTTGTGGTAGGGGTGTCACAAGTCGACCCCTTCACCACCAGGACATGCACCCTAGAGGACTACGTCCTCAAAAAATTTGATGAGTGAATGGAGTCTTTGTATCCAGTTGCCAGAGATTTTGGCAGGGGAAGGTTATCAAGATTATCCAAGATGATGATCTAGGCACATGATGTCATGAAGATGGTGGATGAATTCTAGAATAGGGCCAGAGAAGTTGAAGAGAAGTTGGAGGCTGTCCATGACCGATGGGACAACATCAAGGACATAGATGAAGAAGGCATAAGCCAAGTATTAGAAGCATTCAAAAGCAGTAAGGAGTAGTGAGGTTTTCTAGATTCTGGAGATGTTCCATCGGTCGTACATATTTTGTATTCTTTATTCTTTGAGCTTAGGCTCCTGGATCCCAGAGTTCTAGATCCATAGTTTTGTATTCTTTGGATGACCCGCGTCCAGGTTCCCCAGAGCAACCGATCATTATCAGACAGTTAATAAGGATGTCAGGAAGTAGGAGACTCTAGCAAGGCACGTTGGCTTGAAAGGTGCTTCTGACAGGTGGTCTTCCCAAGGTGCTACTCTAACATAACACCTGTAACATCAGAGATAGTGAGCCACTTTTCCATTAATTAGGCATGTAGCCTCAATCCTTGGGGGATCATATTTCTTCTATTCTCCCTTTGGCTCTCTTCTTGAGGCTGATTCTTCCATACTTCTTTTCTTGTCTCATTCTTTTGACATGTCTAACCTCTGCTCTTCTCAAGGTTTTTGTAGCGTGGTGCTGGTAGTACTGGCCACCAAAAATTATAGTTTATTGGTTGAGTGTAAAGTTAAGTTAGGTTAGTTTTAGGGCAAGCTTGTGTATAAATAATAAGTCTGACCTCATTCCAAGGGTCGACGAAATCGATGATTTTGTAGTCCATAGCTATAGAATTTAGAGTTTTCAATTCTTGTGGTTACAGAGCTCAATGCTCCTTAGCCTTTAGAAGCTTTTAGTAGATAAATTCTCCCCTAGAGTTATTGATGTAGTCACCAGTGATGCTAGAATACAATTAATGAATAAAGGAGTCTAGCAATGCTGTTGTTGGTCCCTCAATCTCTGACTTAATACTTTTCATGCTATATGTTTCTTATGTCCCACACTCTAATATTTTAAGTAGATTAATGACCTTCTTTTCCCCTCGCTATTGAATACGTATGAACTGATGGTTGTGCGTGCATTCAGTATTTTAGTGTAGCATGTTAGAGCTTGGTTGAAGTTTTGAATTTATTTGCATGACTATAGACAGATGGATTATTTCTAACCTTGTTGTATCTTGTGAGGTTTATTTTGTAACTAGTGAATGCTTGCAGGAAACCCCACTTACCTAAATCCCCATAGAAGATGAGCCGAGATAACTAGCTATCGCCCTGAACAAAATAGTCACAACGCCCAACTTAGCTCCTGCACCATCGAGACCCAAATCTCACGTGATTGGAGGCCCAGAGAAGCTTATTTATCTGGACAACCTTTACAGGCAAAGTTGGCTGGTACCCCGATACCCAATGACAACTTACACCTATTGGTGGACCTGGTCACAAACTCTCATCAATAGAAACTGATGCTAGAGGGAGGGCATGAGCTCGCCCCCTTCTGAGGATTTGGACTTTACACTGCCTGATGGTTCCCCAAGCTATAGTTTTAGGAAATAGACCTTTAGTGGGATTGGATAATTTTCACCAGCCTGATTCAAAAGAATTCTTAGATCAGCCCCAATTCTGAAAGGTTTGTCAAACTCCAGCCTCCTGCTTGAAAGAAACGAACCCTGAAAGCCAAGCCAACCAACATTGTTTGGGGATCTACTACATCTCAGAATAACCTAGGCTCCCAGACAACCCTGGGGATTAACACTCAGCCTCATCAAGATCCAATACCCTTGATGGCTACTTATTTTGTTAACACTGGGTCCCTGATGGGAACGTTTCTGGGTGCAACCAATGATCTTTCGACACACCCATAAAAGATTTGTCCCTGATATAAGCACTTAGGCTCACAAAATGCCAAAGAGAATCTACAAGTATACAAAGATGTCATAAACTGACACCAGATCCAACATCAAGATGTTGTGACCTGGATGTTCCGTCTATCCCTGGGATAGAATGATCTAAACTGGTACCTTAACCTGCCCACCAACTCCATCAACAGTTGGTAAGACATGGAGGATGCCTTCTTGGTGGCCTTTCATGTACACATGGTCCCAACATGGTCCCATAGCCAGTTCATCTCCATTAGGAAGGAACTGAATGATCCCCTTGCAACATTCAACCATAGGTTCCAATACCCCTTAAAGCGGTGCATGTGACCTTTCATCCCATCCCTGTAAGTGACTATCTAGACATACCTGAATGCAATGGATCCCTTCATTTCCACTCTCCTATGGAGAACTACTGCCCCCACTGACCGAGATACTCTGGCAAAGGTTTACAACCTAGCCTTGGAGTTGTTCTGCGGCTTGAACAAATCTCTGGGTGGGATTGGGCAGAGCATGCCTTTCAACATGATACTCAGTGGAACTTCCTAGGGTACAACCCCAATTAGGAAATTGGTGCCCCTGCAATGGCCATGAATCCCCCACCACCTCTGATAGACCCATAGGCCTGATACGTATATCCATCGCAAGCCCAGACAATATCGGGTCTGGAATTCATCCCCTGGAACCAGCCACAACAAACACAACAACCATAGACATAACCTTTCAAAGTGCCTTTCTTCTAGTCATCTGTGGCTGGAGGATTTTTTCCCTTGACTTTGGTACCTGCTGTTGCCTTCCCTAGGAACCAACAACAACAATCATCACATTGTGACGTGAACACCTAGTTGTTTGCCGAGGTTGAATCCCTTTGACGACTATTGTCCTCTTTGACTATGGACATGGGACAACTGAAGGTGAGGTCTCTTGCACCCCACAATACCAATTCCTAGAGAGGGAATGTCTTGTCTAGGAAGCAAAATAATAATGTTAGAGGAAGAAATTACAACAACGAGCCTCATCCCAAACAACAACAATGGAACAACAACGCTAAAACCAGAGGTCCTTCTCTGAATCAAAACACTAATTAGGGTGGTGAAGGACCTTCCCATTTCATGCCAGTCACAAAACTCTAGCCCCTGACCAACTGGTGTAGATTGGATGACATAGGCTCTCATTCTGAGGTGAACTATGCCATGCTAGAGAAAGTCTTCATGATTTCCCAGTTGGACAGACAACAAACTACTGATCCTACTCCCCTAGAACCCCCCATTCAAGAGCTCACTTACGGTGCCTTCACCTGTGAGACCATATTATTTGGAGCAAACAAGGGAGATGAAGAAGAACCTAGATTATAGGGGTTCTTTGACAAATCTATTCTAGCCTTTGAGGCCAATGCCTTCACCAACCTACGGACTCCCTACAACACCTAGAGCCAGGCTGGTAAAGGACCAATTTACATGCCCACACCTCCTAAGATACCCCTCCCCAGGATAACACAACTGATCACCCCTTCCCACCGAAAGGGTCTATCTCTAACCAAGCTAAGGACCCAGCTAAGGGAAGCCGACAATTCCCCGGGGGGAGGTTTGACATCACACAAGCATTAGAATGAACCACCACCTCCATGACCTTGATGGAAGTTTTGTTGAACTGTCCCGAGCAAAGGAAATCTCTTCTAAAGCTCTTGGGAAACCTAGAAACTATCAGTCACCCACCCAAGACTGTCACTTTTGATGATGCTAATGCGGCTTTCTTTCGAGGTAACACTGAGGATCCTCCCTTCTTACTAGGCTTAAACATACAAAGGCAAAACCTTTACAATGGCTTGGTAGATTTTAGAGCTTTGGGTAATGTCATGCCCTTATCCATATGCTAGAAGCTCAGATTTCATCCTACTCCATCTAATGGTGCAATAGTCTAGCTAGACAAAACTACTATAAAAATGGTAGGTGAGCTCAAGAACATCCAAATTCAGCTCATCCAAGACCCCAAGATAGCAAGCATAATTGACATCCAAGTGGTGGATATCTCAAAGACTTATGGGATGTTACTAAGTCACAATTGGTCTAATTCCCTCAATGGGTATTTCTCCACTAATTTTTCCCACTTGTGGCTCCCCTGGAAGGGAGAATCTAACCAGATCCAGGTAGAAAGTGAGCCCAGGAAGAAACAGGCCCTCACTAAATTCAGGAGGGTGAATGAAGTCCTCTTCTCTGAGACTTCCCCTAGGGTGTACCAACCCTTAGAAATCTTGACCTTTGATTTCACCCCCGGGAGGATCCCATTGTTTCTCAGAGAATACAAGACCTGGATGAAAAACTAAGGGGTGAAGTTAACTCATGGGGTACCGCAGTGACCCCCGCTACACTCTTGTCCAGCACTTGGTGCTGGGTGCATTTTTAGAAACATTCAAAACTAGAGTGTGAGCCCTATTTTTCTGCTGCTACCTGACACATCAATGCCCTCCAAGAGAAGAAACGCTTTTTGGATATGCCTGGACCCAACAATCATCCCAGCGGTATCCCCAAGATGCTGCCAGTCCAGGAATCCTAGTCATAGGCTTCTGCTAGGGGACACCTCACCCAAGTGCTACCAAAGTAGGAGGAAACTCCTCCCAAATTTTCCAAAAATAATCTAAAGGCCACTTCACCTTCCCAGCCCCAGACAATGAACAATGACTTGTGGACCTTGAAGTTTGATGGGTCCCGGTCCAAGAAAGGTTGTGGGGCCAGAGTGGAATTGATCAACCCATGGGGGAAATCTTTCCTCACATCTTACAGGCTATAGTTAAACTACATGAACAATGTCATGGAGTATGAGGCCTTGGTCCTTGGACTCTTATTTGCACTAAGAAAGGGAATCACCCACCTTGGGGTACTGGGTGATTCATAGTTGATCGTAAAGTAGGTCCAGAGCCAATACACCTATCATGATAAAAGGCTAGCTGCATATTGCAACTGAGGATGGAGTCTCATTGAAGATTTTTATGCCTTCAACATTGAAATCATTCCCTAGAAAAGAAACTATGTTTCAGATGCTCTCACTGTATTCGCCAGCACCCTTGAGCCAATGGCCGGCTCTTTGCTCCAAAAATTCTCTGTTGAGATGATCCCCAACCCATCCATCCCAGACAATGTCACCCACTTTTAGGTTTTTTAAGATGATCAGTATATCCTGGCCTTCATAGCCAATGTTGGTGTTTTTGAGGACTAGATAGTGGAAGAAAGCGATCATGATGATACTGGGCAGGGTGAAGAAGATGATGGGATCATAGAATTACCAACCAACACCATCCCTAAGGGGATGGTTATGCTAGAATGAGTCTTTGACTTGGACCCTTGGGGCTAGGAGAAGATATCATCCTCCTCTGAGGGAGGAAAGTTTGAAAAAGTAAACATTGGCTAGGCTGGTGAAGAAAAATAAGTACACATTAGCACCTCCTACTCCACTGAGGAGAAGGTTCTGGTGGTTCACTGAGAATATATTGATGTAATCGCATGGGGGTATGAGGATTTGAAGACCTATGATACATCCATCATGACCCATACCATCCCACTAAAACCTGATGCTAAGCCCTTCCAACAAAAGCAAAGACCGATCAACCCACTGATCGAGCTTCTAATTCATCAGGAGGTACAAAAATTGTTGTCAGCCTGGATCATCTTTCCAATCTGGCATACTACGTGGGTTGCCAACCTTGTCCCTATGAGGAATAAAAGTGGTGAGATCCACCTTTGCATGGATTTTTGAAATTTAAACAAGGTATCTAAGAAGGATAATCACCCTCTCCCCTTTTTGGATGAGGTACTGCAAATCATGAATGGATCACAAATGATGTCCTTCCTAGATGGGTACTCCAGGTATAACTAGGTTATGGTTAAATATGAAGATAGAGACAAAATGATGTTCACCACTAGGTGGGTGATGTTTTCATACCGGAGAATGCCCTTTGGCCTGATCAATGCAAGGGCCACATTTTAGAATTTTAGAAGGCTATGGACATTGCATTCGAAGGCCTAGTAAACTGGTGCATAATCAGCTACACAGATGATTTGACTATCTTTTCCTGGGATAGGCATGATCTTTCTTCCCACCTTGCCCAAATTTTCAAGAGATGTTGCTGGTATGCAATATCCCTCAACCCTAAGAAATGTATATTTGGGGTCACTGAAGGGAAGCTTCTTGGGCATATTGTCTCCAAGAAGGGTATATCCATCGACCCTGAGAGAGTTGAAGCACTGCTAAATCTACAGGTGCCCGACAACAAGAAGGAAATGAGATCTTTCTTTGGGAAGATCAATTTTGCTTGGTGGTTCATCACTGGATTCATCAAGATAGTGAAGCCACTCAATGAAATAATGAAGAAAGATACAAAGATTGAATGGAGTCCTGAGGCAAAGCGGGCATTCTCCTAGATTAAACAAATGATTGTGGAGGCACCAGTCTTGGCTAGTCCAGATTATTCCCTCCCCTTCCATATATATTCCTTTGCTTCACCACATTTTTCCATGATAGTTTTGACCTAGAAGGTTGAAGGGGAAGAATGAATGATAGCCTTCATGAGCTCCCCCTTTAATAACACTAAAGTTCGGTATCACCTTTGGAAAAGAAGGCCTTTGCTCTCGTTTGCACTATGAAGAAATTTTGGGATTATATTCTTCAGAGCAGAGTGCATGCTATCATCCTGGACCAAGCTATTAAGTCTCTACTCATGCAGAGTGAATTGGGTGAAAGATGGGGGAAATGGATGGCCACCCTCCAAGAGTACGATTTGGAAATGAAACCCATGAAGATATTTCGAGGCCAGGGACTAAGTAGAGCGATGGAAAAAGAGACTCCCAACATTGAATGCTAGGCATACACAGTGGAGTCCATCACTCAAGATCTGTGGCATACTGACCTGGTATACTTATTGTTGAACAATAGATGCTCAAAGGGGCTACCCCCAAATAAATGTCGCACCCTATGGTTGAAAAGTGCACACTTCATGATAAAAAATGGAACGCTTTTCCACAAAAATTATGAAGGGGTATACCTCCGATACATAGACAGGGACCAGGATACAAAAATGATCGATGAATTTCATGGGCAATTTGGAATTGGGCATGGCTTAGCTGACACCACCACCCATTAGATCCTCTGGGCTAGGTAATATTGGCCCTGTATCTTCAAAGATGTCTACACTCACATTAGGAGATGCCATACTTGCCAAACAATGACACATTGTGAGTGGAACCCGGCCATGCCCCTCTAGCCGATCTTCAAAGCTAGACCCTTCACCTAATGGGAATTTGAATTTATCAAGGAAATCAACCCCAACTCATCTGCCAGCAACTGATATATTTTGACTACTACTGATTATTGCACCCGATGGTTTAAAGCAATTCCTTGTAAAAACAACACGATAGATGTAGTCATTAAATTCCTGGAAGAAAACATCATCACAAGATTTGGAATGCCATTTTCTATAGTATGTGACAATGGTCTGACATTTTCTTTGGCACAATTACTTGAATGGACCTATGATAGAAAGATCACTTTGAAGTTCTCCAGCAACTATTACCCCCAGGAAAATGGTGTTGCTAAATCAACCAACAAGAATCTACTTGAGGTGATCAAACTTCTGTTAGAATAGAACCCCCAGGACTGGGACAAAAAGCTTAGATTTTCTCTCTGGGTGGATCATATCTAAATAAAGTCATCCCAGGGGACATCTCCATTTCACTTGGTTTATGGCCAGAATCCAATATTCCCCATCAACTTACAGATCCTGGTTTTATAGTTCATGCAGGAATTCAACAACCAGGACAACATCATGGAAGTTCGATGTCTAAACTTGGTGCAGATGGAGGAACAAAGAAACACAGCCCTTGAACATTTTGCATGTCATCAAGTAGTAGCAAAGTGATGGTTTTAAAGAAGAGCCCAGTATAAGGCCTTTCATATTTTAGACTTGGTCCTCTTGTGGGACAAGGCCCGAGAAAAGAAGGGAAAGTACACTAAATTTTAGCTTCTTTGGCTTGGACCATACCTGATATCTGAGATCTACAGGGCCAACACTTATCACCTCAACACTATGATCAGAGAAACTATCCCATTTCCAGTCAATGGACAGTTTCTAAAACACTACTTCGAATAAGTTAGGTGGTGAGTTGGCCCAAAGTTGTAATATATGTATATTTCTTGCTTGTAAATACTCTTTCCCGGTGATCTGTTTGGAACACCCTATAAATAGTTCTTGTTGGCCACCCTTTGGGGTCACCTTTTCTTGGTTTTTGTGTGCTTTTGGTTTCTCCTTATTTACTTTTGCTTTTTGGGTCCCCAACATGTTGCCATCATCTTGTAGACCGATATGCTTTGCATAACATCTAGTCTTTGGAATGGTACCCTGAGTATTTTGGATGGTTTGGAATCTATTGTTAGCATGGTGGAATTTTTCCATGCTCTGAAGTTATTTTGTAAGTACGGTAAAAGGTAATGGGTAATCTTCATCAGATTCACACCTTGACAGTCTGGACATCAGTTAAAAGAAAATTTAAAGAAGCAAGTAATCAGACACCCCGAGGATAGATCGTTTGCACTGATCAATTGACCAAGTCTGAAAATCATTTAAAGATATCCCAGGTCTAGAAATTTCTCTCCTACTTGGTAATTTAAAGGTTGAGTGGCAAGGTGAAAGAAGTATCACCGTCAGAATCAGCTAAGCTTAAAGTTCACGATGAAAGGAGTACTACCTTGCCATCCAGAAAAGAAAGAGAAAAGAAAGAATTGAAGAGTGGAGAATTTCGATATCTGGGGAACTGTGCAATATATGATGAATTTGGTTTGATTTGTTAGTGCCTCCTCTCTTTTTCTCCCAAAGGTCATCATCTTGGTTTTCTTTCAAAGCACACACCTCACAGCTGATGAAAGCTTGAAAGGTTGAATCAAGTGATGAGCTCGATTTTCCCAAACGTCTGACGCCTTGCAAACAGAATGCCCCCAGGAAAATATTTATTCTGGTTTTGCTATCCAGAGATTTTGAAGTTCTCAAATATGCTAAGGCATTCATCCCAGATAGTCACAATTTTTTATGCCCTACATACCCGTCCCTACATTTTGTAGGCAAAATGTTGGGTCCCCCTTTTTCGCTTTTGCTCTTCCCTTGTTGTCTTTTTATTTTCTTTTCTTTCCCTCCAGGATTTGCTTTTGTGAGGGTTCTCTTTCTTCTACTTTTGTCTTCTTTTGTTTCTGGGACCCAGTCCTAGAGTTTTTTTTCCTTTCCAGAGCTGGATTCCAGACTCTGGAATTCTCTACCATTATGTCTTCTTTTGCGAGGAGGTATGGTTGCATGGAATCCCCAGGCTTGGAGTCCGAAGGTCCACTTGTTCTAGAGTTTGTGGAGAGAATGCAACCTATTTTTATCCTAAGGGTATAAATACAAGTTACCTGTCATTTTCACATTTACCGTGATTAAAACACTGAAAGCACTTAGAGCAATTTTAAGGCGATTAAGGCGATTAAACAACAAATTGCTCCGTGTTTAGTGGCTAATTGAAATTTGATTTGCGGTGCTTGCTTGTGATTGTTCAAAGGTGGACTTGTTGCAGAGCGCTCCCCATGCTCATCTTCCCTACATTCTTCATGTTCTAGGTAGGCCTTCGTCTCCCTCTTCTGGTCCTCTTGTTTTCTGTCCTTTGCTTCTTTTGTTTTCATACTCATTTTTGTCTTGGTTTTGCTTTCATTTTTTTTTGTTCCCGCCTTTGCATCTTTCTTTTTGGTCACCTGCCATTGGTGGGTTGGCTCTTCTAGAGGGTTGTCTGCCCTATGTGTAGTTTTAGTCTAATGTGTATATTATACATTATTGTAGGGTAGCTTTTGTGCCTCTGTAAATATTGTATAATTGTGTAAGTACTCTGTAGATGCTGTGTATTTGTCATCATTGTTCTGTGAGCTACACTTTGGCCCTTGTAGAGCTTCAAGTCTTTGTATCTTAGTGTATATACCTCATGTATATCCTTCCATCTTACTGAGCTTGTTACGCTCTATCATGTTTTGAACCATTCTGTTGAGCTCGTCAAGAGGGAGTCACCACGGTTCAAACTCGACACCTTGCTGGTTTGAGCCATGGTGGCTTTCTCTCTCCTCTATCATGTCATCTTAATAGCGAGATTAATTTCCCATGAGTGGGCATTCAAACCCCATCCCATCTAGCATTCAATTCCCCTATTTCATCCCACTTGTCACCATTAATGCCATTACACCGCCTGTCACATGGCCACATGACATCCCATGTTAGCTGACTACGGATTCCTACTTGTCACATCGACAATGGTTAACTCTTTCGAACTCCAAGTACTGGGAAGCCCCTGGGTCTTCATTCCATCTTTGTCACTTGGTTCAATATCTCAGAGCCCCCAGGTGTTTATTAGAATCCAACTCATGTTTATCTCAAATACTCTAGGATTTTGATATATGCTAACACTTTTTGGATAGGTGCAAAATGGTGATGATTTCCCCAGAATCTGCAAAGTCATTATTATTATATCATGTATTAACTATTCTCCGGTCTTGCAGGTTGTAGATAGTTGGTCAAAATGTATGAAGTGATCACTCCTCCTGATAGCCTAGAGCTGTCTGTTACCTCCACTCAGGCGGCCACAAAAACCAAGGCCAAAAAGATGCTGGCTAAGCTGCCATTGACCTCCAAATATTTGAAGGAGGGCATTCTTGTGGGGTCCAAGGTGGACTCCAAAGTGTAGGAAATAACATACACAGAGCCCGAACTTTGGGCTGAAATGCAAGGCTTAATTCAAGCCATATACAAGATGAAAGTCGGTGGAGATAGCATGGCCACCCACTTGGCCACCTCCGGCATTATTAAGGCTACAAATTTTCCTTGCTTGGTGTAATTACCAGAGTTGATACTCCAGTTGGAAACACTCTACAATGCACCTACTCAGACTTTTCTGCTCGCCGATCCCCAACCATTACAATACCTAGCGATAATTGTCAATCTGGATGCAACAACTTTTGCCTTAGGGCTGGAGATTCCACAATTCAAGGGGTTCGTCATTCTCAACCGGGCCAAGTCATTATAGGAGTTTAAGGAAGCTACTCTTGTCTCCCAAAAATATCTCAACACTTAGTGGCGGAAGTCCCCAAAGAGGGACCATAAAAAGATGAAGTTAGAATTCCCTGTGGGGATTTCAAAGAGCCCATTTAGGCAGGAATTATATTTTTATGCAGGATCTTCGGACACCCCCATGCCTAGGATTTCTTAGCATGGATGTACTACTTTCTTTATTGCATCACCACCTGCAACCAGAATTTCAATTGGGTAACTATTATACCCAATCATGTGGACAGACAGCTGAAGGGCGTCATCCAGAGTTCTAAATTCTATATGACATCTTATGTGCTATGGGTGCTGGCCCAAAAGAGACTGGCTTTCCTAGGTTTAGGAATAGTGGGCGATCTTGGGAATGGGACTAGCCAGTTAACACCATGGGATCATTATCCTTAGATCCAATGGGAACTCAGTTTCCCAAATTTTTGTAGGGTAAACGATGCCTTCATTTACCAAAACATTTTGACACTTACTCGAGACTCTGGGTACCGGTTATTGTAGGAGGCGATGAACCCGGTCAGTACTTATGACCATTATTTTATTCAGTTCCAGCAACACACATACATTCAGGTGACCAGCTTCTCTAGGAAACCCTATCTTCTTCCTCAGTATTGTGGGGATAAAATCATTCTTTTGGAGTTCTACCGGCAGATCCTAGAGTTGCATGCCTTCTTCACATTGAAGAAGGTCACTAACATCCCATTCTCAATTTCTTGTGAGAATTATGCATGCAACCTTGCCATAGAAAAGGAGGCAGATAGTGAGTTAAAGAGCCTGGGACTGGTGGAGTTCCACCACACCAGGAAAAATTATGATCCTCTAGGCAAGATTGCCTTGGCACTTCCCCGGGCATCCCCACCACAAAAGGAAGACATTGAATATTTTTGGGCGGATTGTCAGGATAGTTTTGATCTCTAGGCCCACCAACATTTATGGATGTCTAAAGGACTAATGAAAGTGCTTGACCTTCTAAATTTTCTAAAGGGTTTTTTCAGATGATGGGCCACTGGAAGACCTAGCATATAAAGGGCAACGATTGGATAAATTGGACCTCCCTCCGGTGGATTAGGCCACCCTAGAGGATTTTACAATTGAGGGAGTATGCTGCCCTATTTTGGAGGCCAGTCATAATTATTTTGTCTAGGTGTGTCCCAAGAGCACCTGGAAGGGACCGATTGTTCAAAGGTCTACTTCAACTTCCGTTGCTACTGCCAGACCCAACACAAGCAAGGGGAAAGAGAAAGAAGATACCCTAGCTAAGGTACCTCTCCAAGGCCAACCCCCATAATGGTATAACTATAGAAAAAAATGGAGTCAGCGAGGCTGGCTAGCCATTAGATAAGCTTACAAATGTCCTCTGGCCTCCTCGTAACTCCAGTAGCATCTGCTCACCCAGCGGGATCCCCTTCGTTGGTCGCAATGATGAGCAGACAAACTTTTGCTGAGGTATGGTCCACAAGTATTTTAGATAGAGGGGTCCCATTACTAAGGAAGAAGAAGTAGAAGTTGACCCCCACTTCAAGTGTAGCCGCTAGCCCCGGTATGCCAGACCTACCTCCGGTTGATGTCAGTTCAGATTCCCTCAAAATTGAGAATATTTCTGACTCCTCTCCCCCACACGATGATTTTGATGATGTCTTTGAGGAAGATGAGCTCATGAACCTCCATGAGGATGTAGATCACATGGTAGAAAAGATCTTTGCACAAGAAAAAGAGGATATCCCCGCTGAAGAAGAATTCCCAGAACAAGAAGCTATCACAGAGTAGGAGGTCTGGGAGGAAACACAAAGAGAACCCGAATGGGAGAAGACATCAGTCCAAGAGACCGAGGATGAAACTAGGAAAATCATAAATGATCAGCTGATGATTGGGGAAACCAGACCCACAGGATCAACTGTACCCCCATTCCTCACAATCCAAATGCCTTTGGTGACTCCAAATGACCAGTTGCCCCAGAGTATGTTTGGTGAAGTGGTAAAGGCGGCCGCATTGTTAAATTTTGGCTAGAGACCTCACCAACCTCCACAAGATGTCACAATAGAGGAAGATGTTGCAATAGATGAGGCTGATGAGGGTGAAGAACAATAGTATCAGAATGACAGGGAAGCCCCCAAAGATATAAATATTGAATCAACTGATGCTGAGAAGGACGGGGAAACCCCTGAGGATACATGTGATATTGATGCTGGCAGAGAAGAAACCCAAGGTATCATGAAAGAAGATGCCAAAACTATTGGAAAGTTGACTTCCTAAGGAAGCATGGCTTATCTTGTGTTGTCAATCATGGCAACAAAGTCATACTACATTTCTGTCAAAAATAACTTAGGAGATAAAATGACTAAGTACAGAATACAAAGCATATAGAGAGATATAGAGATCAGCACATCAGCTCCAAACATGCAAGATATGGAACATCAATACAGAAAAGATACAGACAGGTTAGTACACTGCAGTCTAGGAAACAGTCCAGAATACAGAGCACAGAAGCTGACTACTGTTTTGGTCAGTGTGTATTATTTTGTGATGTTAAGGCTATGCACCTTTAGTTATAAGTTTTTTATGATGTAATTAATGTTTTTGTAAACATGCTTGAGATGACTTGTTCGAAAGCATTGTATATTTTGTTAAGAGGCTGACTAAGTGTTATGTTTTGAGTCGCGTCTATTCGTTTGAAAAGATATAAGTATGTAATGTATTGTTATGTTACAGCGTGTAAGAGAAGTCAATTATTGTGTAAGAAGAAGTTATAGAGGGACAATATAATGAAGTTAGAAGATGATATAGCCCTGTAAAGGAGTAAGAGCATCCATGCATACACAGAACTGATCAGACAACAGTGTCACTACAGTAGTTCATTTTTGATATAGTGCATATCAACATTCAGAGGGTTGTAGCCTTCTTATTATTTGGGCAGTGAGCCTAGGCAGTGAGCCATACACCCCTAACAAGGTTTCTTTAAAAGACTCCTAACAGGGTCAGACCCTTAACCAGGTCATTGTACTCAATTTGTAAAGGCTGCTTCTAACAGGGCAAAGGAACTTTAATAGGTTCATTATACCTAGTACAATACTTTGTGGGTACTAATCCCCACTGGATTTTTCCTCTGATTAAGGTTCTCCGTAATCATATCATGTGTTATGTGTTCTTGTGCTATGTTTCTTTGGATGCACATTTGATATATGTTTAATTGGCTGAAATATAATTAATTGATAAACACTGATTCACCCCCCCTCTCAGTGTTTCTAAAAAAAACAACAGAAAATACTGAGGCCTCTGAAGAGCAGGAGAAAGAATAGGAACAAGAAAAGGAGAAAAGGCCTGATGACACTATACATTCCAGGAATGCACCACCAGATTTTGAAGAGAATCCAGATACCCAGTTCTTAACAGTGAAGCTTCCCTAGCCACCCCAATGCATGGTAGAATCAAGAAAGAGAAAGGCCCTGATGGTAGCAATAGGTGTTTTTCTTTCCCTGGTCGAGATGATGGCCCGAAATGTAGAGGTCTAGAAGCCTAAGAAAGCATAGACAGTCCATACCCTCCAGACTAGTCCAAAGGGAAGTATAGTTGTGATAATCACAACACCTCCTCTAGATGCAGATACAGTGGCTATAAGGCCTGAAGACTACACTATTACAGAAGTGGCAGTGGGGAGAAGAGAAAAGTAGTGTGAAGTGGATCTACTGAGAGAGGCCACCAAAGCAGTAGAGGCCCGGTACATTAAACAAGGCCATAAGTTAAAGGAGGAAAGAGAAACTAATACAAATCTCCTCGTACTTCTTGTGAAACTTACACAACCTCTGGCTGAGATCCATCC
>MU225768.1:265927-301445 GCA_018584345.1 Thuja plicata
AATTAATTTAATTGGAAGAATTTAATTAGTAAGTTTAAATATTTGAATTTAAACTATAGGAAATTGAATTTAATTAATCAATTAAGGTTAATTAATTAAATAAAATTAATTATTTAATTAATTTTGGAAAATTGATTAGTTGATTTGGGGAATGAATTTAGAGGAAAATAGATGATTAATTAACGATTACAAGACTATTAATTAATAGATGAAAATTAGTGTTTTTAATGTAAAGTCGCAAGCCTATCCATTTTTGGGTGTCTACATTTGCCCCTCTTTGATGTGATGTGACTTTTCGCAGTGTGTCAAAGAATTTTCAGATTTGGTCTTGCCCCAGTGATAGAAAGTAGACTATATGCCCCGTCAACAAATTAAGCATAGAAAATGCGTCAGATGAGCATTAATTCGTTGAAAAAGTGAATCACTATATGATTATGATGAATGCATTCGTATGTTAGTTATGATGTTATTGATGATGGATGCATTGATTATATGATCTACTATGCACATGTTTTGGATTTTTCTTATGCAATAAATGAATGCAATCTACCATGCACAAAATTTTTGAGTAATGCATGTGTTAGTTAGAAAGAAGTTAATTTGGAAAGATCTTCTCTAAGATTGATCTATTTAGAAATGGAATGATAGAAAGGAAATTTTTGTATTTTTTGATAGATATGATTTGATAGAAAGGATGAGTGTCCCAAGTCACTGCCCCTGTTTCCAATATTTGTCATCATTGCATCTTTTTTTGTATTTTTTGAGATTCTGAAGAGCGTCGAATGGTCCAGATCACATACCACCTGGATACCGCCATGGCCTCTTGATAGCATAAAGAGTAGAGAGATTGAATAAAAATAGAACCTAGTGCACCCAAATATTGACCATCTGGGTTCAACTATGTTCCCTGTTTGAAAAGAAAGAGAGCCAAAAGCACCCAGATATTCACCATCTAGATACTGCTTGTCCTCTGAATTAATCTAAAACAAATAAATCAAGATAGAACTCATACACCCCTAGAGTCCATCTGGATAGCATCGTGGGCTCTTGATTTCTGAAAGGGAAAGCCAAGCAAACAAGATAGAACTCCTACACCCCTAGAGTCTATTTGGATAGCATCATGAGCTCTTGTTTGCAACATAAAGGGAAAGACCATAGAAACCAAGATAGAACTCCAAAGAAACTCAGAGTCCATCTGAATAGTGCTATGAGCTCTTGAATCTATAAAGAAAAAAAGAAAAATAAAAGAGAAGGAATGTCCAATTCTTTCCCAGGGTTAAGCTCAGATCATGGAACTGCGTGGTTGCTAGATAAGTGACAGTGCCTACCACATTTATCCTAAATCATCATGGCCCTGGTGTCAAAGTGAATATTCAACAGATAGAAATCAAAGAAAATAAGTCATGATCTATCATAGCTACCCTCCTCACATGGTGGATCCTGGAGTAGCATAAGAACATAACCACAAAATATAGACTAACATCTGACTGAATTGACTGACCTAGTCAACATTTTTGGATGGTTCCTTGATGCAGTTGGATTCTCTTGATTGGCTCAACTCTTTGGATAGGCTTGATTGGCTTGATTGCTTGAGTGTGTTTGGTTTCAGTAATAGATTACTCATATAAGACTGACCAATATGGTTTGAGCGTATCCATCACTGTGTAAGATGATTGATATGATTTGATTGATTGAATGCTTTGATCATGTTGGCAGCTGATCATGCTATGTCAGATGGGCCCAATGCTAGTTTGCAAAGCTCATGATTGTGACATTTGATAGATTGATTTGATCGTGTTGGAAGATGATCAAGCTATGTTAGATGGGCCCAATGCTGGTTTGCAAATCTCATGATTGTGACAACTGATAGATTGTTTTGATCATTTTGGCAGCTGATCAAGCTATGTTAGATGGGACCAATGCTGGTTTGCAAAGCTCATGATTATGATAATTGATAGATTGATTCGATTATTTTGGCAGCTGATCAAGCTGTGTCAGATGGGACGAAAGCTGGTTTGCAAAGCTCACGATTGTGACAATTGATAGATTGATTTGATCATTTTGGCAGCTGATCAAGCTGTGTCAGATGGGCCCAATGCTGACTCACAAAGCTCATGAGTGTAACAATTGATAGAGCGGCTTGGTTGCCAGCTGCTTGCTAATTGATTTGATAGGTTGATAAAGCTATGTCAGATGAGCCCAATGTCGATTCACAAAGCTCATGATTGTGACATTGAATGACGGGGTGTGATTACCCTTTTCTCTCTTGATAACCGAGTTGGTTTTATTGCTTTGGATTTTATAATTTTTTGAATATTTTTTATGAAGATTGATTTTCTCTTTTTTTTTTTTTAATCTTTTTAGGCTTTTTTGATGTGTTTTCTAATTTTTAGGATTTTTTCAGGACATTTCGAATCACCCCCTAGTCTGGTGGACCAGTATTAACCATGGGTAAGTGCTTGGTGCTTAGAGGGGATTGTGCTTCTGGATATAGCTTGGTTAGTAATTTTTTTGCATTTGAAATCTGCTAAAGCTTTTGGAGTTCATTGATGGTGAAGCTGGATTCAAACACTTGGCACCTATTTGCCAGGTTTTCACCAAGGTACCTACTTAATAGCACCTGTTTTCCAGGTTTTCACTGTGAGAAATTTTGTTTCTCTTTACTTTTTTTGCTTTTTTTAAAATTTTTTTGCTTTGTCACTGATGCACCTGATTGCCAGGTTTTTACCAAGGTAACATTTGTATTTTTTGATTTTTTTGGTATTTCCTAGATATGTAGATAGGTGCCTTAACCATAAAGACCTCAAGGGTAGAACCTCTTAAGGTGCATGTTATTGATGTATCTGGGGATCTGATCTCCTTCTGGTGTCGCTAGTATGAATGCCCCACTCTGAGTAGAGCTGATAATGATAAATGGTCCTAGCCAGTTAGGCTCAAACTTTCTGGGTTTGACTCACTTTGCTTGATTCTTCTAATTTTCCATGAGGACAAGGTCTCCTACCTCAAATGTCTATGGCTTCACCTTCTTGTGATAGTTCCTTCTAAGGTGATTCTGATAGCCTTGTAAGTGGTCGAAGACATGCTGCCTTCTTTCATCTAGTAACTCTAGTTCACTGAGCCTTGCTACTCTATAGTCTTCATCTGAAACTAGGTTCTTTAAAGATATCCTTAGGGATGGGATTTCTACTTCAAGGGGTAATACCACCTCTGATCCATAGACTAAGGAGAAAGGAGTGGCTCCTGTAGGTGTTTTCACACTAGTTCTGTATGCCCATAATGTGGGACTAAGCTATAAATACCAGTCTCACCCTGATTCATTCACTGTTTTCTTCAAGATTTTCAAGATTGTCTTGTTTGTAGCTTCACCTTGGCTATTCCCTTGAGGATAATAAAAGGAAGAGAACCCTTGTTTGATATGGAACTGTTCGCATATCTCTTCAACATCCTTGTTTTGGAAAGGTGTACCATGATCTGTTAGGATTGTTTAAGGGATCCCGTATCGACAGATAATGTGGTTAAGTATGAACATTTCTATTTGCTTTATAGTGATGTAAGTGAGGGGAATTGCTTCCACCCACTTGGTGAAGTACTATGTTGCTGCTATGATGTATTTGTGTCCATTCACTAAAGAAGGTGTAATTTTGCCCACTAGGTCAAATCCCCACATTGAAAATGACAATGGTGATGTAATAGGATTTAGTTCCTGGGTTGGTGCATGGATGAGGTCTCCATGAATCTGACACTATCTACACCTTTGTACATGTTTGTGTGCATCTATCTCTATTGTGGGCCAATAGTATCCCATGCAGATGATCTTCTTAGCTAAGTTGTTGCCACCTTTGTGGGTTCCACAAGTTCCTTCATGTACCTTGTACAAAGCTTTCTGGGATTCCATAGAAGTGAGACATCGTAGAAGCATTCCATCTAGACTTCATTTGTATAAAGTAGTTGAGAGGATGGTATACCTAGAGGCTTGATGGATGAGGGAATTTCCCTAGTTCCTAGACAAGTTGGGAGGTAAGACACTATTTTGGAGATAGTTATAGACATCTTGGTACCGTGGGGATTCATAACCAACAAGGACGCATGCTGATTCTATGATGGATGCCTGATGTGATGGCACCAAGAGTTGCTCCACTAGAAACTAAAATTTTGTTTCATTTCCTGGCATATCAATCAGTGATGCTATGGTAGCCATCACATCTGCAACTTTGTTCTATGCTTGTGGGACTTGCTCGAAGAAGATGTAATGGAACTTGGTGCGTAGCCTTTCCATCTGTGCTCTATATAGTATGAGCTTCTCATCTTTGGTCATATAATCATTGTTGACTTGACTGATAACCAACTATGAATCGCCAAAGACTTTAAGGTTCTTGATTCTCAATTGAATTGCTATCTTAAGACCGATGACCAGTGCTTCATATTCAGCTATGTTGTTAGTTCATGGGAAGTTAAGTATGAAAGACTTTGTAATTGTATCATGATCTAGAGTGATAAGAACTATCCCTGCCCCTGCACTATGGTTCATACATGATCCATCAAAATATAGTTGCCATACCTCAATTGCTGGTTGTAGTGTCATGTTAGATTCATCAGGAAAGTTAGAAATAATAGGCTGATGGTTCTGAATGGGTGCCTCTACTATTTGATCCACAATCACTTGTCCTTTGATAGCCTTTCTATCTACGTACTCAATGTTGAACTCACTCAAGATCATTACCCACTTGGCCAGTTGTCTAGTTAGCGCTGCTTTGCTTAGGAGGTACTTTAAATGATCAATATTTGTGATCAACTTTGTTTGGTGACTCAACATATATTGTCTTAACTTTTGGGAAGTGAAAACAACTGCAAGGCATGACTTCTCAATTGGTGTATAGTTTAGCTCATATCCCACCAATATTTTACTTAGATAATAGATGGCTCTCTCTTTACCTGCATCATCATGTTGTGCCAAGAGTACACCTAACACTGACTCCATCACTGAGATATATAGAAGAAATGGTCTACCTTGGACTGGTGGTACCAATATAGGAGACTTGAGAAGGTAGTCCTTGAATATTTGAAATGCCTATTTGCATTGCTCTGTCGATATGAATTTGATGCCTTTGTGCAATAGATGTTGGAATGGGTGGCACTTGTCTGCTAGCTGAGCTATGAAGTGCCTGATTGATTAGAGACTTCCTTGTAACCCTCTTAGTTGTCTGAGGTTTGATGGTGGAGGCATGTCCAATATTGCTTTGACTTTTGCTAGATCCACTTTGATTCCTCTATGTGACACTATGAAACCTAGTAACTTTCCTACTGTGACACCGAATACACATTTCTTTGGGTTTAGACAGACCTTGAATTCCTCCATTCTATCAAAGATTGGTCCCAAAACTTGTAGATGATCCTTTCGAAGTATTGACTTGGCTAGTATGTCGTCCACATAGTCTTCCATTATTTTGTGGATGAGATCATGAAATATAGTTGTCATAGCCCTTTGATATGTCACTCCGGCATTCTTTAGACCAAATGACATGACATTCCAACAATATCTCCCCCATGGACATGTGAAAGCTATTTTGTGTTGGTCCTTTGGTGCGATCCTTATTTGATTATATCCTAAAAATCCATCCATGAGTGATAGCATTTGATGTCCAACAGTTAGATCTACTATCATATCTATGTTGGGTAAAGGAAAGTCATCTTTGAGAAAAGCTATGTTGAGGTCCCTAAAGTCTATGCAAATCTGTATCTGACTACTGTATTTTGTAACTGGTACCAAGTTAGATATCCAGTACGCATATGGTATAGGTCTTATGAAATTAGCATCCAGGAGCTTTTTAAACTCTGCCTTGACTAGAAATGCAACATGGGGATGCATCTTTCTCAACTTCTACTTGAAAGGTTTGGTGTTGGGTAGCAATAGGAGATGGTGTAGTACTAGCTTTGGATCTAACCCTGGCATATTTGAGTAGGACCATGCAAAATTGATCATCCTTTCCTTGAAGAAACTGATGAACTATTCTCTCTCCTCAGGGGTGAGTGATTTTTCCAAGTATATGTTCTTTGGGTTCTTTTCATCTCCCAAATTGACTTCCTCTATTTATTCTACTAGTAATGAAGATTTCTCCTTTGTCAAGGGGAGGATTTCCTTCTTTCCATCTTCTAGCGCCTCAGTGAGGTTTTCGCTAGAAGATACATCGTGTTTTAGTTTTTTATCATTCTTTTGTTCTTTTTTCTTTTGTGGACTGGAAAGAGGAGCTTCCTCCCTAAAATATGCCACTTTTTCAAGGTTAATGGAGAAGCCTGCCTTATGGTCTCCTGATGGAATGCCTTCCCTAAGTCCCATGAAATGAGCTATAGCCTCATCATTCTCAAAGACATCTAAATCAGGTGGTCCTTGTTGATCCCACTCTATGAGCTCAAGGTGTACAAGATAGATACTTTCATGGTTGTTTGGCTCTAGTTGATTGAAAGGGACTATAGATATGGTTCCTACAAAAATAGACTATGATGTGGACATGTTATGCCCTACATCCTCGTCCCTACATTTTTTGTGTGGAAAATGTTGGGTCCCACTTTTTGTTTTCTTCTTTTGGCTCTTGCCTTGTCTTTTGCCCGTTTCTTTTTTTTATCTCTGAGTTTTCTTTCCCATGGTGTTGGTTTTGCTTTTTGTTTTTTTCCCTCATGTCTCTGGGACCCGGTCCCAAAGTTGGTCATTCTTCATCTAGGAGCCAGATTCTGGACTCCGAGATTCTTTACCACGATGTCTTCTTTTCGTAAGAAGGTATGGTCACATAGAATCCCTAGGCTCAGAGTACAGAGGTCAGCTTGTTTCAGAGTTTACAGAAGGAGAGGTAACTTGCTTTTTACCTTAGGTATAAATAGAAATCACCTGTCATTTCACAATTATCGCAATTAAAACACTTAAGCAATTTGATGCAATTTCAAAGCAATATCACAGCGATTTGAGCAGAGTTAAGTACGAGTTACTCTGAGTTGTTTTGAATAATTATAGGTGATTTTTGGTGTTGAGTGGTGATCCTTTGAAGGTAGAAGCTATTGTAGAGTGTTCAACACCTTGCCTTCCCTTGCCTTTCTCTGGTTTTTAGGTTGGTTTCTCTGTTTCTCTCAGTTTCCTAGCTTTTTTATTTTTGTTTGGTTTGTGTCTTTTTGTCTTGTGTTTTCATTTTGCCCTGTGCTTTCATTGTCCGGTTTGCTGCCCGTTGGTGGGTTGGCTCTACCAAAGGGTTGTCTGACCTCTGTGCAGATGTAGCATATTCTGTAGGTAGTGTAAGTTTTGTACATTTTTGTGCATTGTTGTTTAGGGTAGTCATTCTATTTTGGCTCTGATGTAAATTCAACATTTTTAGTGTATATTGATGTATATCCTTCCACTTTTCATGTGTATACCTTTAAGCTCTGCTATATATATGATGTATATGTTGTGTATAGCCACCTATTTTTGTAACTAGCTTGTCATTCTTCCTCTGTTCTCATCCACAAATTTGTGAGCTCGTTCCAGGCAGGATACCACCTAGTTGAAACTCGACTCTCAGCTGGTTTCAACTAGGTAGTTTTCTCTCTCCTAATAAATAGCCTTAATGATCCATTTATGTCCCATGTATCCATTCAAAACTATCCAAGTGGACTCCTCTTTTCATGCTTTTGGATAGTTGGCTCCATCATCATCGCCATAACTTCCACTTATTGCATAGCCATGTGATGTCCACATGGGCTTGACAGTTCACCTTTTGGACACACGTTCCAACGGTTAGTTTTCTAGACCCTGGGTCTTTTGTCTTCACCAGCCCACACCTTACTTTGCTAAGTATGCTGAAACTCCCAGACCCGAATATTGGTTATTTCCCTTAATTTTGCATCATACATATCATTCCAAGATTTTGAACCTAAACTAAATTTTTAGAAAAACAAACGCCGTAGTGGTAAGATCTCTGGACCCCAGAGTATAATTTATCTATGAATACTGATGGTCATCTTGCCTTACATATTTTTAAAGAAATGTACTTTCATCATGTCTGAAGCTTCTGCATCTTCACCACCTAGAAGTCTGAAACTTCCTTCCACGGCAGTCATCAGATCTAAGATGGAGAGGCCCTTAAAGAAATTACCTCTCACCATGAAGTATGTGAAGGAAAATGCCATCATGGGATCAAAGATTGATTCCAAAGTTCAATTGATCACCGACACCAGCGTCAAAATGTGGGCCAAGATGTAGGCCCTGGTGAAGATAATGTACATTCAGTGATAGTCTGGGGATCCGCCTGTGATTAGAGTTAGGGATTTTGGGATTCTCAAGGGCACCTATTTTCCATGCTCTGTGTAGGCCTTGGAGTTAATTCTCACTCATGTAGTGCACTACAACTCTTCTGTCTAGGCTGTCATACTCGCAGCCCTGGAACCAACTGGGTATCCCACCGCCATGGTGTCTCTTAATGCCACAAATTTTTAGAGAGGGTTGGGAATCCCTCAGTTTGACAACCCCACTGTGGTTACTAGATCAGATGCCTTAGAGAAATTTAAGTAGTTGGAGGACACAACGCAGATACACATGAATATGCATTAGCTCAAGACTCCGAAGAGGGACCCCAAGAGAATGAAACTAGAGATCTCCTGGTCCAAATTTAAAGAAAGCATCTAGATGGGGATGATAGCACTTTCTCAAGTCTTTGGGAAACCACATGCCCAAGAATTCACAAGGTGGATGTACTACTTCTTGCTTGGCATTTACACCAGCAGGGAGTATTTTGATTGGGCTGCCATTATTTCAAACCACATAGATTCTCAGTTCCTTCAGGTGGTTCAAAAGTGGAATTTCTATATGAATTCCTATGTTCTTTGGGCCCTAGCACAACAATGACCCCACACCAATGAGTTTCTCACAATAGGTGTACTCAAGATTGGCTCACGTCAGAAGGCTCCCTAGGATTATTTTCCACAAATCTAATGGGAGGCTAGTTTCCCCAGTTTCTACCGGGTTAATGATGCCTTCATCTACTACAACCTACTCACACCTACCTAGGATTTAGGGTACTACCTCTCCATAGAGGCAATGGATCTGGTCAAAATTTATGGCCATTATTACATATAATTTCAGCAGCACACATACATAAGGGTAACCAGCTTCTCTGAGAAACCCTACTTGTTGCCCAAACATTGTGGGAATAAGATAATCCTCCTAGAGTACTATAGAAAAATCATGGATTTGCATGCATTATACACCTTGAAGAAGGTAACAAAAATCCCATTCCCAATCACTTGTGGAAATTACTCATGCAGTCTGGCCATAGCCAAGGAGGTAGACAACAAGCTCAAAAGCATGAACCTAACAAAATTCTACCTGGCATGAAAAAACTTTGATCCACATGGAAAAATTGCGTTGGCACTTCCCCGAGCTTCTGAGCCCCACCAATACCACATGGAAGACTTTTGGGAAGATTTCCAGGATGACATTGAAGTCTGGAGTTGGCATTATGTCTAGATGACTATAGGAATGATGGACATATTGAAGCTTTGAAGCTTCCCTGATAAATTCTTAGACACTGGCTCCACAATAGAACCCCAGTACAAAGTAAAGGGGATTGATAAGTTGGCCCTACCACCGGTGAATTGGAATTCCTAGGAGGGGCCCACCATAGAGGAAATTACTTGCAATATGGTCAAGCGCAGCCACAAGTATTTCAAAAGAATATGCCCTGGGAGTACCCGTAGAGCTACCCAGCTGGTACCAAAGCTAACCCTCAGGGCCAGGACTTATTCACAAGGAGAAGATAGGGGAAAAAGTATAATGGAAACCTCTACTATGCAAGAGATTCCCATAAAGGAGAAACTAAAATAATCACTGGCGGCCTCCCATCAGATGAAAGATAGAATAATCACACGGTTGGCTACTCCGATGCTCATGGCCAGACCCATCCATCCTCCTTCTTCCCCTTCATTAGCAACACTTATGATCAAAGCAATTGGAGTTGATCCAGAAGAGGAGTAGGTCCTGAGAGATGCAGGGCCACCTTTGGTCACCAAGAGGAAGAAGAGGCTCAATCTGAAGCCAAAGGCAGAGCCAAAGTTGGGATGGCTCAGGTCCCACAAGTTGAAATCCTTTCTTTTGACTCCCCAGAGCTGGAGAGGGAACTAGAGCCTGCTCAAGTCCCAAAAAATCCTCCCCCTCAGGATGAATTTGATAATGTTTTTAGAACCAATGAGTTCAGAAATTTGCAGGGGGACATTGAGTAGACAAAGGCTGAAGTCCCAGAGTAGGAGGAAGCTCCAGAACAAGAACCTGCACAGGAGTAGGAAGAACATATGGAAGAGGAAAAGGAGGCGGAACAAGAAATTACCTCCAAAGTTTTGGAGATATAGGAGATGGGAGTATCAGGGCAACAATAGGAACAAAGTGAGGAAATGGCATCGGCTGGGGAAACTAGACCTTCGGGGACAATCATGACCCCAATGTCCATGCTCTAAATTTCACTCCCAAAGGTAACCTTTGGGGAGGTAATCACTGTGCCCAAATGTTAAACCTTGGACCATTGCCTCCCCCACTACCTAAAGATATACCAATGGAAGAAGATATCCCAACAATAGAGGCTGAGGAAGAGCAGCAAAAACAAGAAGAAGAGAACCCCGAGGAAACCAACAAGGACCTAGATATTACTAAAGATATAGATGGCAGGGCAAAAGATATAGGTACCACCAAAGAAAATATTGTTGGTTAGAAAGAAAATATAGGAAGGGAGCTGGGAGAGGCTCATAATATTGAAGGGGCATAGCAATATGTTGGGGAGAAGTCACAGGAACACATTTTGGCTACCAAGCCACCCCTACCGCCCCCATGGTTGATAGAAACCCAAAAGAGGAAGGCCCCCCGTCAACACCCAGAGCCCACCTTTCCTTGGTAGAAATGATGGCTCTAGCTTAGAACACGCCAAAGGCCAAGAAAGCCCAAACAGTCCACACCCTTCAGACTGAGCCGGGTGGAGAAACAGTTGTAGTAATAGAGACACCTTCCCCAGACGTAGATGAAATGATGACAGAGGCCAAAGATTATAAAATCATGAAGATATCACTAGGGAAGAGAGGAAAATAGGGTGAAGTAGACCTGTTAAAAGAGGTAGCCAAGGCAGTGGAGGCTTGCTATGAAAAGGAGGCTCAAAAGCTCAAGGCAGAAAAGGAGAAATATGCAAACCTCATGGGGTTGCTAATTGAGTTGGCCTGACCTATAAATGTTACTCCTCTAGAGGCCTCTACATCAGATGCACCACTACTACAGAGCGACATAGACTCATTATAGGCAATGAAGAAGAAGGCCTAAGTGGTGGATGAATGGGTTACCTTACAGTTGGGAAATGTCCGGCATTTTCTGGTGTCCACCCTCTCAGATCTATATGCAGCCCGCCACATCTTACACCAGGCTGAGACTATCATCAACATATGGGAGGGGAACATAAAAAATTATGAGGCGTGGAAGGTTGAACTAGAGGAATTCCTCTGCCTCAAAGAAGAGATTATTTCTGAGTCGAGAATTTTGGGGAAAGAGTCATTTGAGTTTGTAAGGAGCCAACACTCCAGACTTGACCTCACATTGGGGGTAATCAAGAAACTGGTAGGGACTCTATAGGAAAAGATCAATGCAGTACAATATTCTTTTAATTTATACAAGTCTTTTGTTTCAAAGGTCTCCGGGGCTGATCCATTCAGCACTGACACATGCACACCAGAAGAGTATGTCTTGGGAATGTTTGATGAGCTGATGGAGTCAAGGTATCAATCCCTAGATGGAATAGATGGAGCCCAAATGACGCAAATAACTCGCATGATACTCAGTGTTTATGATGCAACCAATATGGCCAGTGAATTTAAGGGAAATATTTTGGACCTGGGGGAACAGATTGAGGTGGCCAAGTATCGGCGGGCTGGCCTTAAGGATATCGATGAGGATGGAATCTCCCATCTCCTCCAAGTCTTTGGTGATAGTAAGCAGCAATAAAAGTTTCTCCAGGGACTGGAGAAAACCCAAGTGTTTTTCTATTCTTTATTCTTTTAGAACGTAAGTTCCCAGATCCTAGAGTCCCAAATCCTACATTTTTGTATTCTTTTAGTGACCCGTATCCCAGTCCCTAAGGCTGACCGATCACTTTCAAAGCAGTTAATAAAGGTTGTAAAAATGTAGATGGCTACATCAAGGCACGTCGGATCGGTAAGAGGTTTTTTGACAGATGGTCTTCCCAAGGTGCCGCTCCAACATTACACATGGCACATTGGAGATAAGGCGTCACTTTCCCAATTTATGAGGCATGTAGCCTCAATCCCCAGGGGATCAAATTTATTCTTTCTTCTTCTTGGCTCTCTTCTCAAGGATGATTTTTCCATTCCATCTCTTGTCTTTTTCTTCTGACATGACATGCCTATTTCGTCTCTAGGTCTTTTGTAGAGTGGCACAGGTAGTATCGGCCACTGGATAATATATTTTATTGTACAAATGTAACATAAGTTAGGGTTAGGGTTAGATGTAAATGTGTATAAATAGTAAGTCTGGCCCCATTCCAAGGGTCGGCAAAATTGATGATTTTACAGTCCATAGTAATAGAAAAGCAATATCACATTTCTCAGTTGCAGAGCTCAATGCTCCTTAGTCTTTAAGCTTTCAGTAGTTAGATGCTCCTTTGGAGCCACCATTATACCACGCACCAGTGCTTGCTAGAAGAAATGTTAATGAAGAAGGGAGAGTTCTTGCAATGATGTTGTTGGCATTCTATCTTCTGGATTGACGGTATTTTATGCTTTGTGTTCTTTATGTCCTTTGCTCTAACACTTAAAGTAGATTAAAGACCTCCTTTCCCTTGCTACTAATGAAATATGAACTGATGGTTGTATGTTTCTTTAGTATTTAGTATAGTGTGTTAGATTATTATTGATGTTTTGAATGTTCAACATAACTATAGGTAGATGAAATATTTATAACCCTACAGGTTCTTTTTCAATTTATTTGTTAAGTGTAAGAATGCTTGGAGAAACCTCACCTTCCTGAATCCCTGGAGAGAATGAGTTGAAGATAACTAGCTATCCCCCTCAAAAATAGTCACCTCTCCCAACTGAGCCCTCCACCATTGAGACCCGACTCTCAGATGCTTGGAGGCCTGAGGAATCTCATTTCCCCGGACAAATTTTACAGGTGAAATTGGCCGGTACCCTAGTACCCGGTGACAACTTACATCTACTAGCGGACCTGGTCACAAGAGTCATGTCAATAGAAACTGATGCTAGAAGGAGGGCATCAACTTGCCCCCCTCTCGAGATTCTAATTTTACACCTCTCGAGGGTTCCCCAAGCCATAGTTCTAGGAGTCAAGCCTTCAGCAGGATTGGGTCTTTCTCCCTAGCAAAATTTGAAAGAATCCTTAGGTCATCCCCGAACCCCAAAAGGTTTGTCAAACGCGAGCCTCTTGCTCAAAAGAAATGGACCCCAAAAACCACACCAACCACTATTGTTTGGGGGTCTAGTGTACCTCAGAATATCCAAACTTCTTAGACAATCCCATGAACCAACACCCAACTTGCTCAAAATTTAGCTCCCTAAATGGTTACATACTTCGGTAATACAGGGTCCCCTATGGGAACTTTTTTGGGTGCAACTAACGATCTACCCTCGCGCTCGGAGAAGATTTGCCCACGATATGAGCATCTAGGCTCATAGACCATAGAAGAACACTTGCAGGCATACAAAGATGCCATGAACCAACACCAGATCCAACATGAAGATGTTGTGACCTAGATATTTCCCCTATCCTTGGGATAGGGTGAACTAAACTGGTACCTTAACCTTCCCACCAACTCCATCAACAGTTGGCAAGACATGGAGGACACCTTCTTGGCTGCCTTCCATGTACATGTGGACCCAACTTGGTCCCACAGCCAGTTTATTTCTATCAAAAAGGAACCAAATGAACCCCTTGCAACATTCAATCATCGGTTCCAACATGCCTTGAAGTAGTGCATGGGCCCTTTCATTCCATCCCTAGAAGTAACCATATAGACCTATCTCAATGTGATGGACCCCTTCGTTGCCACTCTCCTCTGGAGAACAACCGTCGTGGGTGATCGGGATACTTTAGCAAAGGTTTACAACCTAGCCTTCGAACTATCCTATGGTCTCAACAAATCCCTGGGTGAGATTGGGCAGAGCATGCCCTTCAACATGATCCCTGACAGAATTGCGTACACCGGGGGATATAACCCCAATCTGGCAATGGGTGTCCCTACAATGGCAATGAATCCCCCACCACCACCAATAGACCAGCAGGCCCAGTACATTTATCAATCACAGACTCAAGCAATACAAGGTCTGGAAGCTTTCCCTTGGAACCAGCCACAATAGGCACAACAACCTCAGACACAACCGCCTGGAGTGCCCTTCTTTCAGTCATCCACAGCTAGAGGATTGCCACCCTCGACTCCCACAAATCCTACTACCTTCACAGGGAACCAACAACAACAACTGTCACATTGTGACACAAACACCCAGTTGACTGCCGAGGTTGAATCCCTCTGGCGAATACTGTCCACCCTGACTGTGGACATAGGTCAATTAAAGGTGGGGTCCTATGCACCCCAGAGTTCCAATTTCCAAAGAGGGAATATTTTCCCCGGCCAATGAAACAACAATGCCAGAGGAAGAAACTTCAACAATAGGCATTGACCCAACCAATAGCAATGGAATAATAATTCGAACACCAAAGGTCTGCCTCTGAACCAAAATGCCAATCAAAGTGGTGCTAGACCATCACATTTCACACCAGTTACAGACTTCCAGCCCATGACCAATTGGTGCAGACTGCATGACACAGGCTCCCACAACAAGGTAAACTGTGCCACGCTGGAGAAGGTCATCATGATCTCCCAGCTAGATAGACAACAATCACATGACACTTCTCTCCTAGAGCCTCCTATGCAAGATTCAACTCATAGTGCAATCACTTGTGAGACCATCTTTTTTGAATCCTCTAGAGAAGGTGAAGAAGAATCTAAATTGTAGGGATTCTTTGATGAATTGATTCCGGCCTTTGAGGACAATGCCTTCACCAACCCGCAGACTCCTTACAAAACTCAGAGCTAGGCTAGTAAAGGACCAGTTTACATGCTGACACCTCCTGCCAAGGAAAATCCTCCCCAGGAGAATACAACTGACCGGCCTATCCCTCCAAAAGGTTCTAGCTCTAACGAAACAAAAGACACAGTTGAGGGAAGCCACCAATTTCCAGGGGGAAGATTTGATATCACAAGGGCATTAGAACAAACCACCACCTCCATGACCTTGATGGAGGTTTTGCTAAACTGTCTCGAGTAGAAGAAGTCTCTTCTGAAGCTCTTAGAAAAACCAGAAGTTGTCAGTCGCCCGCCCAAGACTATTTTTTTTGAGGATGTCAATGCGACTGTCTTCCGAGGAAATAATGAAGATCCTCCATTCCTACTAGGCCTAAATATGCAAGGCAAAAACATAAAAAACTGCCTAGTAGGCTCTAGAGCTTAGAGCAATATCATGCCCCTATCCATATGTTAGAAGCTCAAATTCCATCCTACCCCATCTAATGGCGCACTAATTCAATTGGATAAAACTGCTGTAAAAATGGTGGGAGAATTGAAAAATGTCTAGATACAGCTTATCCAGGACCCCAGAATAGCTAGCATAATTGATATCCAAGTGGTGGACATCCCAGAGACTTATGGGATGTTATTAAGTTGAAATTGATCTAAGTCCTTGAATGGATACTTTTTGACCAACTTCTCCCACTTATGGCTCCCTTGGGAAGGAGAATCAAACAAGATTTGGGTTGAGAGTGAGCCCCAGATGAAGCAGGTCCTTACCAAAGTTGGGAGGGTTAATGAGGTATTTTTCTCTAAGACTTCCCCTGGTGTGTACCAACCCTTTGAAATCTTAACATTTAATTTCACCCCCGGGGAGGATCCCATAGTTCTGCAGAGAACTCAGGACCTAGTAGAAAAGTTGAGGGTTGAGGTTAACTCTCAAGGTGCCGCAATGACCCCCACTACACTCTTGTCTAGCACTTGGTTCCAAGTACACTATCAGAAACATTTAGAGTTAGAGTGTGAGACTTACCTCTCCGTCGCTACCCGGCACATCAACGCCTTCCAGAACAAAGAACATACAGTTGATTCTCTAGAGCCCAATATTCTTACTGAAAGCACTCCTTCGGTGTAATTTCTCCCAAGATCTCAATTCCAAACCCCTCCAGAGGTAAACCTCACCCATGTGCCATCAGTGCGGGAGGAAGCTCCTCCCAAGTCTCCCAAAGGTAATCTAAAGACTGCTCCATCTCCCCGGCTCCAAACTACACACGATGATCTGTGGACCCTTAAGTTCAATGGGTCCTGATCCAAACAAGGCTTTGGGGCTGGAGTAGAATTAATCAACCCATGAAGGAAATCCTTCCTCACATCCTAGAGGCTGCAGTTCAACTACACCAAAAATGTTATAGAGTATGAGGCTTTGGTCCTTGGACTCCTATTCATATTAAGGAAAGGGATCACCCACCTCTGGGCTCTGGGTGATTCAGATTTGATTGTCAAATAGGTCTAGAGTCAGTACACATGTCATGATAAGAGGCTGGCCGCATACCACAATCAGGCTTGGAGTCTTATTGAATATTTTGATGCCTTCAGCATTGATCTTATTCCCTAGTGACAGAATTATGTCCTGGATGCCCTTGCTATTTCCGCCAGCACACTCAATCCCATGGCCAGCTCACGACTCCAGAGATTTTTGGTTGAGATGATCCCCACCCCATCCATCCCAGATAATGTCACCCACTTTCAGGTTTTTGAGGATGATCAACATATCCTTGCCTTCATGGCCAATGTTGGTGTCTTCAAGGACCAGATAGTGGAGGAACGAGACCATGATGATACTGGGCAGGGTGACGAAGATGATGGGATCATGGATTTACCTACCAACACCATCCCGAAGGGGATGGTCACACTTTAATGTATCTTTGACTCGGACCCTCGGGGCCAGGAAAAGATGTCATCCTCCTCTGAGGGAGGAAAATTTGAGAAAGTGAACATCGGCCAGCCCGGTGAAGAAAAGATGATACACATTAGTACCTCCTACTCCCCTGAGGAGAAGGAGAAGATTCTCGCGGTTCTCTGAGAATATATACACATGATTACATGGGGGTATGAGGATTTGAAAACATACGACACATCTATTATAACTCATATCATCCCCCTGAAACCTGATGCTAAGCCTTTTTGGAAAAAGCAATGACTAGTCAACCCACTGATCGAACCTCTGATTCATTAAGAGGTGGAGAAAATACTGTCAGCCCGGATAATCTTTCCAATCTGACACACTACGTGGGTTGCCAATTTGGTCCCTATGAGAAAGAAAAGTAGTGAAATTCACCTTTGCATAGATTTCTAAAATTTGAATAGAGCCTCCAAGAAGGATAATCACCCTCTCCCCTCGTTGGATGAGGTATTGCAAATAGTGAATGGATCACATATGATATCCTTCTTGGATGGGTACTCCGGATACAACCAAGTCATGGTTTAATATGAAGATAGAGAGAAAATGGTGTTCACTACCAAGTGGGGAATGTTTGCATACAGGAGAATTCCTTTCAGCTTGATTAACGCAGGGGCCACATTCCAAAAGAATATGGACATTGCATTTGAGGGACTTGTGAATCAGTGCATAATCATCTACATGGATGATTTGACCATCTTTTCCTGGGACAGGCGTGACCATTCCGCCCACCTCACCCGTATCTGTGAGAGATGTCACTAGTATAGAATATCCCTCAACCCTAAGAAGTGCATATTTGGGGTCACTGAAGGGAAGTTTCTTAGGCATATCGTCTTCAAGAAGGGTATATCTATTGACCCTGAGAGAGTTGAAGTGTTGCTAAATCTGCAAATGCTCGACAGTAAGAAAGAGATGCGATCTTTCTTTAGAAAGATCAAATTTGTCTACGATTCATCACTGGATTCGCCGAGATAGTCAAGCCACTCAATGAAATGATAAAATAGGATATCAAAATTGAGTGAAATTCTAAAGCAAAACAAGCATTCACCCAGATCAAATAGACGATGACGGAGGCACCTATCTTGGCTAAGCTAGACTACTCCCTTCCGTTTTACATTTATTCCTTTGCTTCGTCACATTCTGCCATGATAGTATTGATCCAAAAGGTCAAGGGGGAAGAATGACCCATAGCTTTCATGAGCTCCCCCTTCAAGAACACTGAAGTTTGGTACTCATCATTGGAAAAGAAGGCCTTTGCTCTTGTTTGGGCCGTGAAGAAATTCTAGCATTATATTCTTCGGAGCAAGGTGCATGCTATCATCTCGGACCAGGCTGTGAAATCTCTGCTGATGTAGAGTGAATTAGGTGAAAGACAGGAGAAATGGATGGCCATCCTCTAGGAGTATGACTTAGAAATGCAACCCATGAAGATAGTCTGAGGCCAGGGACTAAGTCAAGCGATGGCAGAAGAGACTCCCCACATAGAATGTCAAACTTACACAGTGGAGTCTATCACTTGAGACCCATGTAACACTAATCTGGTGTACTTATTGTTAAATAATAGATGCCTGGAGGGGTTACCTCCCAACAAACATCGTACCCTATAGATGAAAAACACTCACTTCATGATAAAAAAATTTGCACTTTACTGCCGAAACTATGAGGGAGTGTACCTTCGGTGCATTGACAGGGACCAAGCTGCAAAAATGATGGATGAATTCCATGGGCAGTTTGGAACCGGGCATGACTCAGCCAACACCACCGCCCATCAAATCCTCCTAGTTGGATATTATTGGCCCTACATATTTAAAGATGTTTACACTCACGTCAGAAGGTGCCATACTTGTCAGACCATGACACATCGTTAGCATAACCCGGCTATGCCCTTACAACCAGTCTTCAAGGCTAGGCCTTTCACCCAATGGGAATTTGAATTTATTAGGGAAATCAACCCCAACTCATCTGCCAACCACCAATACATCTTAACCGCAACCGATTACTGCACCCGGTGGTCTGAAGCCATACCCTGCAAGAACAAAACGGAAAATGTAGTTATCAAATTTTTGGAAGAAAATATTGTCACAAGATTTGGAATGCCCTTTGCTTTAGTATGTGACAATAGTCTAGCATTTTCTTCATCGCAACTACTTGAATAGACCTATAATCGAAAGATCACTCTGAAGTTTTCTAGCAACTATTACCCCTAGGGGAACGGTGTTGCAGAATCAACAAACAAGAATCTTCTTGAAGTGATCAAACACCTGCTAGAAAAGAATCCTAAGGATTGGCACCAAAAGCTAAGATTCTCCCTGTGGGAAAATCACATTTGAATTAAGGCTGCCCTAGGAATGTCCCTATTCCATCTGGTTTATGGCCAGAACCCAGTGTTTCCAATCAACTTGCAGATCCCAGTTTTGTAGTTTATGCAGGAATTTAGCAACCAGGATAATATTGTGGAGGTTCGGCTCCTAAACCTGGTGTGGATGGAGGAACAGTGAGATGCAGGCCTTGAACATTTTGCATGTCATTAAGTAGTGGTAAAATGATGGTTTGACCGCAGAGCCCAATACAAGGCCTTTCAGATTTTAGACTTGGTCCTACTATGGGACAAAGCCCAGGAAAAGAAAGGAAAGCACACCAAGTTCCAACGGCTCTGGCTCGGACCATACCTAATTTTAGAGATCTACGGGGCAAATACCTACCACCTTAATACCATGACTAAAGAACCTATCCCATTGCCCGTCAATGGACAGTTTCTCAAACATTATTTCGAATGAGGTTGGTTTGCCCAAAGTTGTACTTTATGTAAAGTTTCTTGCTTGTAAATGTTTCCTTCCCGGTGCCTTGTTGGGAGGTACCATGCCTTGTAAATAATCTTACTGGCCGTCCTCTAGGACCGCCATTTTTCTTTTGCATTGTCTTTTCCTTTCTTGTCTTCTTTTTAGCTTTTAACATTTTTCTCTCCCTCTTGTAAGAATTGGGATGCTTCACATAACATCTGGTCTCCGGGATGTTGTCTTTAACATGTTAGTGAACTTAAGGATCTATTGTTAGCATGATGGAATTAGTCTAGTCTCCATAGTTATCTTGCAGGTTTGGTAGTACATTATGAGTAATCTTCATCGGGTTTATCTTTGGAAGTCTGGTAATCAGTGAAATAAAAAGTAAGGGACAAGTAATCGAACACATCGAGGGTAGATTGGTTGCACTAGTTGGTTGACCCAAGTCTGAACTTTTAAAAGATTCTTTCTAGGTCTAGAGTTTTTCTCCCCCATTCAGCATATTAAGGTGGGCAGAAAGGTGAAAGAAGTACCGCCCTCCCACCCAGAAATGTACAAAATAACAAGAAAAAAAAAGAAATGGGATGGAACTCTGGTCTCCGGGAGAAATGTGCAAATCTGATGACTTTGGGGTTTGATATACTTAGTGCTTCTTCTCTGCTTCTCCTAGAGGTCATCAGCTTGATTTCCTTCCAAAGCACACACTTAACCACTGATGAAAAGATCATGGACTAAATCATGTATGGCTAGATTTTCTTAGACATGTTACTCTTTATAGGTAAAATGCTTCGGGTAATGATTTGTTCCAGTTTTGCTAACCAGAGATTCTGTAGTTCTCAAATGCGCTAAGGCATTCATTCCAGATAGTCACCATTTGTTATGCCCTACATCCTCATCCCTACATTTTTTTGTGTGCAAAATGTTCGGTCCCCCTTTTCGTTTTCTTCTTTTGGCTCTTGCCTTGTCTTTTTCCCATTTCTTTGTTTTCCTTCTTCGGGTTTTATTTCCAGCGATGTTGGTTTTGCTTTTTATTTTTGTCCCTCATGTCTTTGAGACCCAGTCCCAGAGTTGGTCATTCTTCATCCAGGAGCAGGATTCTAAACTCTGGGATTCTTTACCATGATGTCTTCTTTTCATAAGAAGGTATGGTCGCATGGAATACCCAGGCCTGGAGTCTGGAGGTCAGTCTATTTCAGAGTTTGTGAAAGGAGAGGTAACTTTCTTTTTACCTCAGGTATAAATAGAAATCACCTATCATTTTCACAATTACTGCAATTAAAACACTTAAGCAATTTGATGCAATTTCAGAGTGATATCACAGCGATTTGAGTAGAGCTAAGTACGAGTTACTCTGAGCTGTTATGAAAAATTACAGGTGATTTTTGGTGTTGAGTGGTGATCCTTTGAAGGTGGAAGCTATTGTAGAGCATTTGGCACCTTGCCTTCCCTTGCCTTTCTCTAATTTTTAGGTTGGTTTCTCTGTTTCTCTCCGTTTCCTAGCTTTTTGTTTTTGTTTGGTTTGTGTCTTTTTGTCTTGTGTTTTCATTTTTCCCTACATTTTCATTGTCTGGTTTGCTTCCCGTTGGTGGGTCAGCTCTGCCAGAGGGTTGTCTGCCCTCTATGCAGGTGTAGCATATTCTATAGGTAGTGTAATTTTTGTACATTTTTCTGCATTGTTGTTTAGGGTAGTCATTCTGTTTTGGCTCTGATGTAAATTTGATATTTTTAGTGTATATTGATGTATATCCTTCCACTTTTTATGTGTATATATTTTGGCTCTACTGTATATATGATGTATATGTTGTGTATATCCACCCAATTTTGTAACTAGCTCATTGTGCTTCCTTTGTTCTCATCCACAAATTTGTGAGCTTGTTCCAGGCAAGATACCACCTGGTTGAAACTCGGCTCTCAGCTAGTTTCAACCAGGTGGTTTTCTCTCTCCTCATAAACTAGCCTTAATGATCCATTTATGTACCATGTATGCATTCAAAACTATTCAAGTGGCCTCTGCTTTTTGCATGTTCGGACAGTTGGCTCCACTGCCATCACCATAACTTCCACTTATTACATAGCCACGTGACATCCACATGGGCTTGACAGTTCACTTTTTTCACACACCTTCCAATGGTTAGTTTTTGAGACCCTGGGTCTTTTGTCTTCACCAGCCCACACCTTACTTTGCTAAGTATGCTGAAACCCCCAGACCCGGATATTGGTTATTTCCCTTAAGTTTGCATCATATATATCTTTCCAGGATTTTGAACCTAAACTAACTTTTTAGGAAAATAAATGCCACGGTGGTAAGATCTCCGGACCCCAGAGTATGATTTATCTACGAATACTGATGGTCATCTTTCCTTGTAGGTTTTCAAAGAAATATACTTTCATCATGTCTGAGGCTTCCACATATTCACCACCCGGAAGTCCAGAACTTCCTTTCGTGGTGGTCACTAGGGAAGCCCTCAGATCTAAGATGGAGAGGGCCTTAGAGAAATTGCCTCTCACCATGAAGTATGTGAAGGAAAATACCATCATGGGATCAAAGATTGATTCCAAATTTCAATTCATCACCGACATCAACATCAGAATGTGGGCCAAGATGTAGGCCCTGGTGAAGATAATGTACATTCAGCGATAGTCTGGGGATCTGCTGGCGATCAGTGTCATGGATTATAGGATTCTCAAGGCTGCCTCTTTTCCATGGTCCGTGCAGGCCCCAGAGTTAATTCTCACTCTTGCAACACACTACAACTCTTCCATCTGGGCTATCATGCTCACAGCCCCGGAACCAAATGGGTATCCCACCCCCATGGTGTCTCTTAATGTTGTAACTTTTTAGAGAGGGTTGTGGATCCCTCAGTTTGACAACCCCAATGTGGTTACCAGATCAGATGCCTTAGTGTAATTTAAGTAGTTGGAGGATGCAACTCAGATATACATAAATATGCATTGGCTCAAGACTCTGAATAGGGACCCCAAGAGAATGAAACTAGAGATCCCCTGGTCCAAATTTAAAGAAAGCATCCAGATGGGGATGATAGCACTTTCCCAGGTCTTTGGGAAACCACATGCCTGGGAATTCACAGGGTGGATGTACTACTTCTTGCTTGGAATTTCCACTAGTGGGGAGTATTTTGATTGGGCCACCATTATTTCAAACCACCTGGATTCTAAGTTCCTTCAGGTGGTTCAAAAGTGGAATTTCTATATGTCTTCCTATGTTCTCTAGGCCCTTGCATAACAACAAACCCACACCAATGGGTTTCTCACAATATGTGTACTCAGGATCGGCCTAGGTCAGAAGGCTCTTTGGGATTATTTCCCGCAAATCTAATGGGAAGCTAGTTTCCCCAATTTCTGCCAGGTTAACGATGCCTTCATCTACTACAATTTGCTCACACCTACCTGAGATGCAGGGTACTACCTCTCCATAGAGGCAATGGATTTGGTCAGAAGTTATAGCCATTATTACATACAATTCTAGTAGCACACATACATAAGGGTAACTGGCTTCTCTGGGAAACCCTACTTGTTGCCTAAATATTATGAGAACAAGATAATCCTCCTGGAGTACTATAGACAAATCATGGAGTTGCATGCATTATACGCCTTGAAGAAGGTAAAAAACATCCCATTCCCAATCACTTGTGGGAATTACTCATGCAGTCTAGCTGCAGTCAAGGAGGCAGACAACGAGCTAAAAAGCATGAACCTAACAGAATTCTACCTGGCATGGCAGAACTTTGATCTGCATGGAAAAATTATGTTGGCACTTCCCTGGGCATCTGAGACCCACCAATACCACATGGAAGATCTTTGGGAAGATTTCTAGGATGACGTTGAATTCCAAAGCCGGCATTGTGTCTGGATGACTGTAGGAATGATGGATAGATAGAAGCTTCAAAGATTCCCTGATAACTTCTCAGACACCGAATCCACAATAGACCTCCAATACAAAGCAAAGGGGATTGATAAGTTGGCCCTCCCACCAGTGAACTAGAATTCCTAGGAGGGGCCCACAATAGAGGAATTTACTCACAATGTGGTCGAGTGCAGCTACAAGTATTTCAAAAGAATATGCCTCAGGAGTCCCCGTAGAGCTGTCCAGCCGGTACCAAAGCTAACCCTTGGGGCCAGAACTTCTTCACAAGGAGAAGATAAAGGAAAAAGAATAATGGAAACCCCAATTGTGCAAGAGAATCCCATAAAGGAGCAACTGAAACAATCGTTGGCGGCCTCCTAGCAGATGAAAGATAGAATAATCACACGGTTGGCTACTCTGGTGCTCATGGCTAGACCCATCCATCCTCCTTCTTCCCCTTCATTAGCAGTGATTATGGTCAAAGAAACCATAGTTGATCTAGAAGAGGAGAAGGTCCTGAGAGATGCGAAGCAACCTTTGGTCACCAGGAGGAAGAAGAGGCTCAATCTGAAACCAAAGGTAGAGCTGGATCTGGGGATGCCTCAAGTCCCACAAGTTGAAATCCTTTCTTCTGACTCCCCAGAGCCAGAGAGGGAACCAGAGCCTGCTCATGTCCCAGCCAATCCTCCCCCTCAGGATGAATTTGAAATTTTTTTTAGAACCGATGAGTTCAAAAATTTTCACGGGGACATTGAGCAGACAGAGGCTGAAGTCCTGAAGCAGGAGGAAGCTCTAGAATAGGAACCTATGCAGGAGAAGGAAGAATAGATGGAAGAGGAAAAGGAGGTGGAACAAGAAATTGCCTCTGAAGTTTTGGAGATATAGGACATGGGAGTATTAGGGAAACAATAGGAACAAAGTGAGAAAATGGCATCAGCTGGGGAAATCAAAGCTTCGGGGCCAACCGTGTCCCCAACTACCGTGCTCCAAATGCCACTCCCAAAGGTAACCTTTGGGGAGGTAATCACTATGGCCCAAATGTTAAACCTTGGCCCATTGCCTCCCCCACTACCTAAAGATGTACCAATGGAAGAAGCTATCCTAGCAACAGAGGCTGAGGAAGAGTAGCAACAAGAAGAAGAAGAGAACCCCAAGGAAACCAATGAGGACCTAGATATTACTGAAGATATAGATGGCGGGGAAAAAGATATAGGTACCACCAAAGCAAATATTGTTAGTGAGATAGAAGATAGAGGAAGGGAGTCGGGATGGGCTCATAATACTGAAGGGGCACAACAAGATGTTGGGGAGAAGTCATAGATACACATTTTGGCTACCAAGCCACCCCTACTGCCCGCATGGTTGATAGAAACTCAAAAGAGGAAGGCCCCCCCGTCAACACCCAGAGCCCACCTTTCCTTGGCAGAAATGATGGCTCAAGCTCATAACCTGCCAAAGGCCAAGAAATCCCAGACAGTCCACACCCTTCAAACTAAGCCAGGTGGAGAAATAGTCATAGTAATAGCGACACCTTCCCCAGATGCAGATGAAGCGATGGTGGAGGCCAAAGATTATAACATCACGGAGATATCACTAGGGAAGAGAGGAAAACAGGGTGAAGTAGACCTATTAAAAGAGGCATCCAAGGCAGTGGAGGCTCGCTATGAAAAGGAGGCTCAAAAGCTCAAGGCAGAAAAGGAGAAAAATGCAAACCTCATGGGGTTGCTAACTGAGCTAGCCCAGCCTATCAATGTTATTCCTTTGGAGGCCTCTACATCTGATGCACCACTGCCACAGAGTGACATAGACTCATTACGGGAAATGAAGAAGAAGGCCCAAGCGGTGGATGAATGGGTTACCTTATAGTTGGGAAATGTCTAGCATTTCCTGGTGTCCACCCTCCCAGATCTATACGTGGCCCACCACATCTTACACCAGGCGTAGACCATCATCAACATATGGGAGGCGGACATTGAGAATTACGAGGCATGGAAGGTTGAACTAGAGGAACTCCTTGGCCTCGGAGAAGAGATTGTTTCTGAGTCTGGAATTTTGGGGGAAGAGTCATTTGAGTTTGTGAGGACCCAACAATCCAAACTTGACCTCACATTGGGGGTAATCAAGCAACTAGTAGGGACTCTGTGGGAAAATATCAATGAAGTACAATATTCTTTTAATTTATACAAGTCTTTTGTTTCAAAGGTCTACGGGGCTGATCTATTCAGCACTGACACATGCACACCGGACGAGTATGTCTTGGGAAAGTTTGATGAGCTGATGGAGTCAAGGTATCAATCCCTGGAGGGAATAGATGAAGCCCAAATGATGTGAATAACTTGCATGATACTCAGTGGTCATGATGTGGCCAAGATGGCCGATGAATTTAAGGGAAATGTTCTGGACCTGGGGGAACAAATTGAGGTGGCCAAGTACCAGCGGGCTGGCCTTAAGGATATCGATGAGGATGGATCTCCCGTCTCCTCCAAGTCTTTGGTGATAGTGAGCAGCAATAAAATTTTCTTTGGGGACTGGAGAAAACCCAAGTATTTTTGTATTCTTTATTCTTTTGGAATGTAATTTCTTGGATCCTAGAGTCCCAGATCCTACATTTTTGTATTCTTTTAGTGACCCATATCCTGGTCCCCAAGGTTGATCAGTAACTTTCAAAGTAGTTAATAAAGGTTGTCAGAAGGTAGATGGCTACATCAAGGCACGTCGGATCAGCAAGAGGTTTTCTAACAGATGGTCTTCCCAAGGTGCCACTCCAAACTTACACCTGGCACATCAGAGATAGGGCGCTGCTTTCCTAATTTATGAGGCATGTAGCCTCGATTCCCGGGGGATCGGATTTCTTCTTTCTTCTTCTCAGCTCTCTTCTCAAGGATAATTCTTCCATTCCACCTCTCATCTTTTTCTTCTGACATGATAGGCCTACTCCATCTCTAGGTCTTTTGTAGAGTTGCGCAGGTAGTACCGGCCACCAAATAATATATTTTATTGTAAAAATGTAACATAAGTTAGGGTTAGGGTTCGATGTAAATGTGTATAAATAGTAAGTTTGGCCCCATTCCAAGGGTTGGAAAAATTGATGATTTTGTAGTCCACAGTAATAGAAAAGAAGTATCACATTTCTCAGTTGTAGAGCTCAATGCTCCTTAGTCTTTAAGCTTTTAGTAGTTAGATGCTCCCTTGGAGCCACCATTGTACCATGCACCAGTGCTTTCTAGAAGAATTATTAATGAAGAAGGGAGAGTTCTTGCAATGATGTTGTTGGCATTCTATCTTCTGGATTGATGGTATTTTATGCTTTGTGTTCTTCATGTCCTTTGCTCTAACACTTAAAGTAGATTAACGGCCTCCTTTCCCTTGCTACTGATGAAATATGAACTAATGTTTGTATGTTTCTTCGGTATTTAGTATAGTGTGTTAGCGTATTGTTGATGTTTTGAATGTTCAACATAACTATAGGTAGATGAAATATTTCTAACCCTGCATGATCTTTTTTAGTTTATTTGTTAAGTGTAAGAATACTTGGAGAAACCTCACCTTTCTGAATCCTCGGAGAGAACGAGTTGAAGATAACCAGTTATCCCACTCGAAAACAGTCACCTCTCCCAACTGAGCCCCGCACCGTCGAGACCTAACTCTCAGGTGCTTGAAGGCCCAGGGAATCTCATTTCCCCAGACAACCTTTATAGACAATGTTGGCTGGTACCCCGGTACCTGGTGAAAACTTACATCTACTGGCAGACCCGGTCACAAGAGTCCCGTCAACAGGACACACCAGTTGAGGTCTGATAAATGACATGCTTGTCTATGCAGGGTTGTTTGGTAATGGTCAGTTGGTCAAATAGGTCTACTAGATTTATGATAGTGTCTAACTGAGGGGAATAATCTAGGATCAAAGGTTCAGAGTTGTGAAGGGATCTCCACTCATACTCGTGGGAGTCAGTCTCAATAGAATTCTGGTCAGATGTCTCACTTTCTTGGTTATCATCAATTGCTATGTGGAGGTCTATTTAGGTTTGTGTAGTTCCCTCTTCAGCGGGCAATAACTGTGCTAATATGTTTCCTATCAAGACATGTTCTATGTTGTGCCCCCGATGCATCTATGCTATTTTCTCTTGATTGACTTGAATGTCTTGGATTACATGACTAGTGCTTTGTTGTCCATAGCCCAACCCTCTCATGTTTCTATAGGTTGGTGGGAGAGACAATTCTATTATGCCTTGTTGTCTTGCCCCCAGCCCAGCTGTACCATCATACCTAAATCTTTGTATCACTATATAACCATTACCATAGTTTGACAAGGGTAGTGGTGGTCAGATTATTTCTAGTGGATCTTTGTATAACCAGGTATTGATGTCTTGTTCAAATGGCTTTTCTTCCACTATGTCTCCCTATCTGACAAAGGTTGTGGGTGGACATATGAATAGAATAGACTACGAAGTTTTTGTTGTAATGATAGGTTGTGGCATCCCATAAGTTCTTAGGCTCTGAGGCATGTGCGTAATGGTGAAAGCCTCTTCATATTTGTATTCACCATAGCCCTTGTCAGTAATGGATATCTTGCCCGCGTTCTGTGTGATATCTTTAAGATTTGAATCTGAAGAGGAGGGAATACTTGCATCCTAGTTAATGACTATCTTTCCTATTGTCCGTGTGATATCCTTGGGGTTCAAATCTGAAGAGGATGGGATGCTTGCATCTTGGTTTGATGGTACCTAGTTATCAGTGCTGATTTGGACCACATTACAATATTGGAAAGGTTGGGATCTCCCTCTATGATGATCTTCTCTCCCTGGTGTGGGAACTTGATGCATTGATGGTATGTTGAAGGTACAGCTTGCATTTCATGTATCCAAGGTCTCCCTAGTAGCATGTTGTATCCCAACTCAAGGTCTAAGATTTGGAAGGGAGTATTTTTTACCACAAGACCAATACGAACAGGTAGAATGATAATATTTATCCTCCTTGTGACATCAATGCTTGATTCTGAATAGCCCATTCACTTGATTAAATTTAGAGTACAGATGTTTAACCCAGCTCCACCATCAAAAAGGACCCTATGGATAGCACTTTTGTGGACCTGGACAAGTAAGTGCAAAGGATCATTATGCAGGGGTTTATGCGGTGACACATCACAGTTTGTGAATGTGGCATGTTTGTTAGCAGCTATATGGTTGACCATCATTTGGAAGCTCTCAGGTGTTATGTCCCTTGGGACAGCTACATTCTGAAGGGCTTGGTCAAGTGCCAGTTTATGCTACAGAGATATGCGCAATAGGTCAAACATGGAGATCTGGGCAGGTGTGCGCTTTAGTTGGTCCACTATGCTTGTTTATGGATCTGAGTTTTCTTTAGGATTGGAAGATATAGTAGGTGAGGATGGTAATCCTTGCAAGACAACTCTGGCATGATGTGTTGTTATAGCACAATTGCTACCTTGGTCTTTGATAGTGATTTTAGCCACATGGCTATCTGAAGGATTGAGGCAATTGATAACATTATCACTGTTGGCATATGTATAGTTAACTTGTTTTGCTTGTCCACTAGACCCAAAGGCTTTTCCCTTGTTGTGATTATGAAAGGTATCATTGAAAATAGTGTGATCAGTTGTGCCTTTGGTTTGAGTATTCGTCACATCAATGACCCCTGTGTTAATCAGATCTTGGATAGCATATTTCAATCAGTAATAGTTAGTTTTTTTGTGGCCTTTCACCTGATGAAACTCGCAGAAATATTTGTCATTATACCACCTCAGTTTGTTTTCATCTTGTTCAAATTCCCTGATTTATGGGAGAGTGATAGTGTATGATTGTATCAACTTGCGTAAATCTGATTCTATCGGCTCTCCCAATGGTGTGAAATCACGTTGCTAGAATTCAAATCATGGTCTTCGTTGATTCTATTGTTGAATGTTTGACGCAGCGGCCACTTGTACAGGATGAGGTTGGTTTTGGATGTATGCTTGTGGAGTGGGCCTTGTGGGTGTTTGGTTGGCCATAGGTGCACCTTGCAGTGACACCTTGGGTTGTTCATAGTTGAATATCTTCACATCAATGACACCATCGCTAGTGACATTTTTATTTTTGTTCCACCACTTAGCTTTGTCTGTTGCATTTTTGTTTGTATTTGTTTGTGTGGGATCTGCAAGGATTCCTCATTTGAGTAAGTTCTTCTCACAATGAACTCCTCTTTCGATGAGTTGTGTGAAGTTCAGAGCTAACTGTAACTCTTTTGTGAATGACATGTCTGGAATTAGATTGTCAACAAACATGACTATTAAGTCTTGTTCAGGCACATCATATGTTATGCGATTTGCTATGTTCCTCCATCTCTATAGGAACTTCACAAAAGACTCTGCATCCTTCTGTTTGATATTGCAAAGGTCCTTGATGCTGACCTTGCGCTTGATGTTATGATGGAAGTGAGCTATGAACTTTTCAGCTAGTTCACCCCAAGACTGAATGCCATGAGGTAGATGTGAGAACCATTCCATTTTTGGTCTGGCCAAGCTTTATGGGAATAGTCACATTAAATATGTCTCATCATATGTGACTTCGATGCAACTAGCAAGAAACTCTCGAATATGTTCAATAGGGTTGGTATTGCCCCTATATTTGTCAAATTTTGGTACCAAGAAGTGAGTTGGGAATGGAGACATTTGTAGAGAATGATCGAAGGGGTATGGGTATAAATCCTCAGTGGTGTAGGATTTGGTTTGCCCCTGATTCTGCATATCCATCATTTGGGTTTGAAGGGTTTTCATTTGTTGCATCAACATGTCTATTTGATTCTGAGGCTGATGTGTAACGATGTTCCTCTGTGCTCTAGTGGGTATGAGGTTGCACCTCTATGTCCCTTGAGTAGGATCATAGGATTTCATATTAGGGGCTTGATATTGATATCCCACTAAATTATTTGTAAATGGGGGCACATGGGTAGCCCATGGTGGTTTTTGATGTGTTTGCTGTTGTGATTGAAATTGGGGTTGATACTGCTGGGTTAGATATTGTTGCTATTGAGGTTGGGGTTGGAACTGGGGTTGCTATTACGGGGGTTGGAATTGAGGCAACTAAAGCTAGGGTTTCTTTTGTGGGGTTTGGGACTAAGGAAACTAAAGCTGGGGTTGCTATTATGGAGGTTGGGTTTGAGGCAACTGAAGTTGGGGTTGCTATTGCGAGGTTTGGAATTGAGGCAACTGAAGCTGGGGTTGCTATTTTGGAGGTTGGGTTTGAGGTAACTGAAGTTGGGGTTATTCTTGTAGAGGTTGGATTGATGTCAGAATGGGAAAATATGTAGCCTTGGGCGGGCCTTGACTGTAAGTCATTCCTGCAGAGATGGATCCCTGTGGGCATGAGGTGTTGATCCCAAGACTAGTGTGAATTGACTGCAGCAGTGACATTATTTCAGAATAGTTGGTGTTTGGTTGGATGGAAGGCATAGCATAAGAGCTTGATTATCCTGACCATGAGACCAAAGGTGGAGGCATACTAGTGACCATGGGTGCACTTAGTTGTGAGCCTATCATGCCTTGAGTGGAAGATGTGCTAGCCTAGGTCAGGTCATTGGTTTGACTGGATATAGTCTGTTTCAATGTGGGTAATACCAATGGTGGAAAGATTTGATACACAACAGGTAGTATTTGAGGAGGCTGAGTAGTGTTTTGACCTACGAGAGGGTTTTCAGGCCATATAGTCGATACACTAAATTTAGCAAGGAGCTTGACTCCCTTCTTTATTATCATGGCTAAGTAACATTTAGGGTTCCTCTCTATAACACCATCAACTAATTTCATGGAGTAAGCATCTTGTTCCACATCTTCAAGTTCTTCTTCTGTGATATCTTGGAAAAAAGCTGCCCCACGGGGTTGTTCAATAAATAGAGCAGAACTGGTATTCACAAAAGGATCATTCTCTTGCTCTATTTCCCAAGCGGGGAATTGTTTGATATATGACTCATTAGGTTGAGTTCTATCCTTAGACCTTGTGTAAGGGCCTCCATGAGGTGTTTGAGACATAGTGCGGTCCATGTTTTGTAACTAAAACAAGTGATATAAAGCAAACAAGGAATAAAATCCTTTCTGAGGAAGTCTGAGTTATGTTTTGGACAAGGGTAATTCTAAGGATCGATTTTGATATAACTTGATCTCAAAGTGGTGATGATAAAAAGATAGGATTTGTTGACCTTTGCCTTGGACAAAGTCACTTTGATAAAGATGATGATGTTTGATATGATGAGATCAAGGTATTTCGAGTCTGAGCTTTCAAACTAACAATGTTTTTGACAATAATCACGCTTTTATAGAGAAGGGATAGTCTTTAATGTTTAGTGATTCACACAATGTTCTTCGCATTTTTTTGGGATAGACACTAGTTTTGGACACTAAATGAAGAATTCTTTCAAGGTTTTAGGTCAAAATAGGAATAATGTATCTCTGGTCAATTGCGGTACAACTTCACCAATTGCGGTAAAGTAAATGGTCAATTGCAGTAGTTTATCACCGATTGCAGTAATAAACACTATGATTGTGGCAATAAACAAGTTAATTGTGGCACAATGCGAGCAATTGCGGTAAAAGAGGAACAGTCTAAAAAAGACTAGAGGATAAGTATCACTGCTTGACAATTTTGGAATTTTTTGTAACAATACTTCTGATTCGCAAGACTGTTGACGTTGACAACCCTAGAATTAAACACGTTTGACTTGTTTTTGATAATTAACATGTTTGACTTGTTTTTGATAGTTTGGATGTTTTGATTTGCATTTTCAGAAACTGATCAAAGAAACAAGCATAATAAACACTATGTTTTGAAGAACGAAGACTAAAAATGTGTATGTTCTACAACTTTTTCAAGTTACAAGGTTATCACGAAGTCTCAAAAATGAATAGTCAAATTAATCTAGGTCAATGGCTTCATAATACAATGTTATAGGCCCAATTCTTGAATGTCCATTAGCTCACACAACAATTGTCACACTACTAGGACATGAAGGTCCACGACGTAGGTGCCCATGTTTTTGTCATTTTTAGGTATTGTTGTCATGAAGTGAAGATCTCTTTCACTACACAAATACCATGGGACACATATGTTGAGAATCTTGGGGGAAAATTCTGCAACCCCTTGCACTATAATAAGGTACTTGTTCAGAGGTAAAATAGGTTGGCCTCTAATTTAATCAAGGTTGTAGTAAGGGTCTATGGTGTCTCTCTAATTGATATGTACGTGCATGACTCACTTAAGAGCCTAGTTGATCACGTTGGCTCCTTAGGGATATTCAACTAATCCAGACTATCACCAACACACCTCACCTGAGCTTGGCTAGATAAGATGAAACTTTGGTTCACACCTTGTTTATATACTGATCAGAAGGTTATCGGTTTAAGATCATTCTCTGAGGAAGAAACACATTCCTTGGACATGCCTTTCTAAAAAGTGAAAAGGTTTGTAATCTAACAGTTTATGCAAGTGCACCCAAAACTCAAGACACAAGGTAAATCAATTAAGCTCCAATGTTTGAAATGTGAACTAAGCTACACCACCATACAAGCACCAATGTTCAATTTTAAGCCCAAAAAGTATGTGTTGATTGCTTGTTCAATTTTAGTCCCCACGTCAATTTTAAGCCCAAATTTGAAAGGTGAGGTGTGATATGTTTGGTAAGCACTGTTCTTTTTAAACCCAAATCGACAAATAAATTTCTTTTAGTTTACTTTGTTTAGACAAGTTAGTATCAAAAAGGATTTTTGCAAAATGAGAGTATATGTAACTTTGAAACAATGAATGATTGATACTCACAACAACTTACCCTTCTTTGTTCTTGGTATTCTTCTGGTCCTGCACAGAAAACCAAAAAATGTCAGTTTAGAAACAAATGGACAGAAGATTTGGATCTGATATGCAATGTTTCTTGTGATTGCAGAAAATTACTGTCAAGTGCGGCAAATATCTGGCTATTGTGGCAAAGCACTGGCAACTACGGAGAAGTACTGTAGATTGTGGCACAGATCGGGAAATCGCGGCAAAATAATGATGATTGCAGTACAGATTAGGCAATTGCAACAAAGTTCCAGAAGAAATAAGATAGAAAATGACAGAATAATACTGTGAAAGCCTGCAATCAATTATGGTATTAAACTAGTCAATTGCGGTACAGTTTCATCGATTGTGGTAAAATACCAGTAACTATGAAATAACACAAATATAAAAAAAAAGATAGATTTTTAGATTTGCGACCGTACGACCGTGGTTGATCAATCCTGTTTGTCATCTGCAAGAGATATTTGGGTTGTTTGATTCACGTCAAGTTCACCAAAATGTATGCCTCATTTTGATCATGATCTGTGGTTCCCAAGCTTTCCAAAGGCAAGGGTTAGTAGCAAAGGTTTTACAAATGATGTAAATCAAGTACACAATAACTACTAAAATGAATAACCTGAAATGTAATCAATAAAATGTACAAGAAAGAGAAAGGAAAAAAAATAAATGCAAACCCCACGATGCTTGAAGCTTCTATTGTTTCTCTCTACTCCTTCTGAAACACTGTTCTTGATGCTCAGTATTGGCGGGGCAGTGTCTATGACTTGAGAAGTGTCAAGAATTTTCTAATTGAAACGAGTGTGTGATCGCAAGATGGCTTGAATGCTAGAACCAAACTGACATAGTAATGGCACACGAGAGCTTGAAATCTTAGATCCTTCAAATGGTTATGAAGGGTTTATTATATAGGAATTGGTGATGATATGAACGGTAGAGATCAATCCTAGAGATAGGGAGATGAACGGTTGAGATTAAAAGGAACTGGAGAAGCCATCAATAAACTCCACCTCTTCAATTTGTAAAGAGGAGACAGAGTTTGGTAGAATGAAGAGCTAATTATGAGTTACCTTTTTGAACTGAAAAGGTGGGTGAAGTTACCCATGTGGACTAGAGAGATGGGTGGAGCAACCCATGTGATCTGATTGGAGTTATCTCTTTGAAGATAAATGAATATTTAATTCATTTATTTAATTATTATTTTCAACATGTGAGATAATTGAATTCTTTTTGATTAAGAATTGCTTAATTTGATGAAATTAAATTAATTTAATTGGAAGAATTTAATTAGTAAGTTTAAATATTTGAATTTAAACTATAGGAAATTGAATTTAATAAATCAATTAATGGTAATTAATCAATTAAGGTTAATTAATTAAATAAAATTAATTATTTAATTAATTTTGGGAATTTGATTAGGTGATTTGGGGAATGAATTTAGAGGAAAATATATGATCAATTAACGATTAAAAGACTATTAATTAATAGATGAAAATTAGTGTTTTTAATGTAAAGTCGCAAGCCTGTCCATTTTTGGGTGTCTACAACCATCTATCTTTCTTGAAGACTCTTTATCAAAAGGGGATCAATGTCCTTTAACTTCAATAGAATAAGGGGTACAGAAGGTTTCTTTTCATCCATTGGGTATAGAAATTGAGTGGTATAACCAAACAATGCAAAACATCTTCTGCACCCTTGATTTTAGTGAAGAGAGAAATGTCATTAATACCCTTTGGATAAAGAACCTTCAGAACGTAAATATGACATCCTACCATTAATACTAGAAAATAATTTCCAAGGGATCATAGATGCTCTATCCTACCACAAACACGTGTGCATTCCTTATCATAGCCTTAACACAAGCTCAATCTCATGAGGATGTAGTGGACCCAATTGATCTAGATTGACCAATAACAACTTCCACTTTCTACATTGAAAAAGTACCATATCTCTCTTCAAGGGTGGGTTATTCATTACTACCATGTCATGTTGTATTTAGTTGTATG
>MU225768.1:308469-323350 GCA_018584345.1 Thuja plicata
GATTATGATTTGATCAAGGAAATTGATATAATTGATATTGTTGATATTTGAAAATATTGATTCAGGGATTTGATAAATTGATAAATGGGGCCCAAAGTCTAGGCGACCATTTTAGGGTGCATACAATGTTTTATCTTTTGAGATTGATTCTACAAAAGAAAGATGGGGAACCTATGAAGAAAAGTATGCCAAAGTCAGAGATGAGATAACTAGGGTAGAAAGGAAAAGGAAATTTGAAAAACTTGTTGATGATCTAGCTTAGAAGGAGGGTATAAGCAGAGAAGAGACAAAATATGTAAGTAGGAAGACAACAGAGAAATATTCTATGTTGGTGAGCATTTCTCTTGCATCCCTTCCACCTCCTGAAGCTGTTGAAGTTCCAGATTTACCCCAGACTATGGTCGATGTACCTAATGTTAGAGTAATAAAGTGATTCCACTTATTAATTAAATCATAGAAATTATTAAGTCACTTATTATCTCTATTTCACTTAAGCTAAACTTTAGGCATATAATAATTAATTATTTTATTAATTATTATTATGCAACCTAGATTTTTCCCTTTTAGGGTTTCAATCACTTTCATAAGGTTTGATCTCTTTGTATTTTGTATTCCCTCTCTGAATGAATATTTTGTCTTTAGGAACATTTTTATCTCCAAGCTTTGCTTTTGTAACAGGTTATTTTGCATGCAGATGATCTTAGCTTATGAATTATTTGAATTCTAACATGGTATCAGAGCCCTTGGTGCTGCTACCCATTCTTGAGTTTTTGGAGCTCTAAGGGTTTCAAGTTTTTTTCTCTTAGATTTTAGTGGATTTTGGGAGGATTTATTTTTTGGAGCACTTTGAGTAAAAAGTGACATTTAGGTTGCGTCCGAAATGCCCCAAAACCCCCATTTTCATATAAGGCACGTCCTATTTGGACAAATTTGAAAATTGGGCCCTATTTTTTCATGCACTACCCTTAAAGAGTTATTCCATACCTTCTTCCACCAGGACACATCTGTCAAACCATGCAATTGCCTATCTAACATAACATAACCTTCAAAAATAGAAAATTTTCCTTTTGGGTTGGGACCCCAAGCCAAATAGTCTCTCTTTAAGGGAATTGCATAACCTACCCTCCAAGATTTTAGCCAGCTTAATACAATCCTTAACAGAGCCATACATGGGCCACTCATATAGATTCTTCCAGCATGTCACCTCCACCTAACTTGTACACCTAATCATTTTAAAACTATCCACCTTAACCCACCCAACATCAGTAAAAATGTTGAAAAGGGATTGAAGTTGAGGGAAGCTAGAAAGAATAGGAGGGTGACCATCCCAAGATTCATGCCAAAAAAGAGCTTCAGAGCCTCTATTACAGATACAAAAAAGTTCATCCTTAATAAGATAAACTCCCTTTTTAAGAGTTTCCTAGATACAATATGCCCTGGCCATCAAACTAAGACATGGCACATCATGGCAATCAACACCTGGAAGATACTTGTAGGTTAGAATCTTGGCCCAGTCTTGATCCTAAATATTGCACCACCTACAATACAACTTAGACACCAAGGCCTTACTAACCATAGAAATGGATCAAAGACTGAGTCCCCCAACATACTTTAGTCTAAAAACAAACTCCCATTTGACTAAACTCCGCCTAAAAGAAAGAAGATTGCCATACCAAAGAAATTGGAGAGAAAGAGAATCAAATTCTCTCACAAATTTGGAGGGGGTGAACTACACAAAACACCTATATATGGGTAGAGATTGCACCATAGTCTTTAGGAGAATCACTCTCCCAACAGAAGATAGCCACCTATAAGTCCAATGACTAACCTTACTTTAAAATTTGTCTGAAATTCCCTGTCAATAATCTCTATGTTGAGATCCCAAAGCGAAAGGAATCCCAAGGTACACCAAGGGAAGAAAACCAAACTAAAATATGAGGATCCTAGAATTCCTACTTTGAATAAGATGAGCACTATTAAAGTAATAGATGGAAGATTTATCTTCATTAATTCTTTGACCCAAGGCTTTCAATTAGATGTCCAAGTCTCTCCTAAAATTCACTGCCTCATTGATTTTGAAAATGCCCACCAAACCAATGTCGTCCATAAACTGAATATGAGAGTATGGAGGTAGAGCATTTATCCAACTCCATCCCTAAATAAGAACCTACCTCACCTAAGATTTAATAAATCTGCCAAGTCCCTTTGCTATGATAATCAATAAATAGGGGATAAAGGGTCCCCTTGCCAAAATCCCCAAGAAACACTAAACAACTCAGAGGGTTACCCATTAATAAGAACTATAAAGGAGGTAGAAGTCACATAAATGAGAACCCAATTCACCCACTCTTCTCCAAAGCTAAAGGCCAACATGATTTTACGTAAGAAATCCCAGTTCACCCAATCATAAGATTTAGGAGTGTCAAGTTTAATAAGCATAGCTTTCTCCTTAGAGGTTTCCATAGAATGAATGGCCTTCATTGCTATCAAAAAACCATCCAAAATATATCTTCCACCAAAAAACCACCTTGCTCCTTAGAGATCAAATCACAAATTAATGGCTTGAGTCTTTCAACAATCAATTTAATGATAATCTTGTAGATCATATTCCATAATGCAATAGGCCTGAATTGATCTAAACTATTAGCCCCCTCCTTAGGAATAAGAACCAAGAAGGTATATTCATATATTTTAGCATTTATTTATTCCTATGAGATTCCTAAACCACTTTTAGAAGATTAAATTTTGTAATCTCCCAAAATTCCTGAAAGAACTCGATTGGAAACCCATCCAGGCCAGGAGCCTTACCTTTTTTCATATGAAACACAACTTCCTCCAATTCAGGTAGAAAAATAGGGCACAAGAGGCATCATTCATATCAATGGAGACTAGATGGGAAATACAATTCAAAATGGACCTCTCCTCCAACAAAGTTGTGGGATCCTCTTTGGTGAAAAAATTCAAAAAATAAATGACATCTTCTCTGGAAATTTCTTCATTAGAAGAGAGTTGACCCCTTTTGAAGAGAGAAGACCCCTTCTTGAATCCAATAAACTCAATACTTCTTCTTCAATAAAATTTCCTCATGCAACTCCCACTCTTCAAAATCCTTAAGAGTAAGGGACTCAACTGTACTAAGATCAAAATTCATCCCTTGATCTCGAATCTGATGTGTGAAATTATCCAAATTGGACCGAGATGCCATATTATAAGCATGAAGGTTCCCAAGAAATTGTTTATTCTACCTCTTGAGCCTATATTTCACATGTTTTAGCCTCTTCCCAAAAGCATAGCCCTACCATGGGCAATAGGGTATACTTGCAAATATTCGCTAATGGCAAATATTTCACATCGACAACTTGGAAAATGGAAAATATATTGTACTGATCGGGGGTGGCCACTTCGCCCATAATTAATAAATATTTGGTCAAATGCATGGCCCAATCACCCATCATTTTATGTAATTAATTGTATCTCTATCACAATTTTGCCAATAGAATCTACGTTTTCTACATGGTAAATTAAATATTTTCGCCTACACTTTTCGAGGTTCTCTTAATAGACAACCATAATTTACCAATAGAAATATAAATATTTATTGGCTAGGAGGACCCAATTTTCCAATTCTATTATAATTTCTTTTTAAGTGGATGACCCATAATCGCCTCAAAAATTACACAAAACATGTTATAGTTAAGCGGGATTTGCCAAATATTTGTATACCACATAAAATTCCCACCAAATTTACCAAATAAGGATTGGTATAAATACATCAACCGAGTTAAAAATTTAGATTTAACTCTACACAATTTGTTTAGTTTTGAGCAGTGAGCTCTAAATTTGGATCTGAGATAGTCAGACCAAGAACAACCATTGTTGTTGGCTGCATTGGTGGTTTCTAGTGACCTAAAGGTAAGTGATCATATTTTTGAAGTGTTATAATATTATTCTAAATTCATCTCTATCTTTTTGTACTATTGAGTTCATTATTATTCAATGGGGACCTGTTAGTGGTCACTCGGGAGACGTTAGACATCTAGATTGTAGGGTGTAGGGCCAATGAATCATGTAGTGTATTATTACTTCTTCAACAAGTTGATAGTTTTTGCAGCCTATATTTCATTGGAGGTGTCAAATATGAAGAAGGGTAGGAATTCTGAATGTGGGGAAGGCCTAGAGAGGCCAAAAAAATGCACAATATTGTCTTCATACTTTGGCGTTGACAGAGATTGTGGTGAAAATGAGGAAGGTACATCATCACATGTACTAGTACAAGATTCACAACCTACAGATTCACAACCTACACTGCATATTGAAGAAGGAAACGAACTTGATATCTCAAATCATGATAAAATTGAAGAAGATTTTCTAGTAGATACCCAGGTTAGCCAGAATGATATAATCAAATTGGGTGATAATGCCACAAATGATAATGCACCAAAGGGGAAAAGAAAAGCCAAATAAAAAAAGGTTCAACCTAAATAAAAAAGGATCAGGAGTGGGACCTGTCAATGAGGAATTTTCAAATTACTTGGGCGTCAAAGTATCCATTCATTGAACCAGTGTCAAATCTCAATGAAGGTGGGCCTCAAGTAGAATCATGCAGGTGTAAGATTTGCACTTGGAAACATAACAAGGAAAAGAGGTTATGGCTAAAAATTGACACCATAAAAAACCATATGGGTAAAGTTTATGAAAAATAAATGATAGATGGAGTTGAAAAATCAGTGATAAGATGGAAAACAAAGGAGGAATGTCAACATGTTAGGAATTCTAAAGAATACAATTTTAATAAATTATAGAAGAAGCCTATTGAAATTAAAGGCTCTATTGAAGCTTTTTCTTGAAACAGCAATGAAAATAGAACTACTAGGAAAAGCTCTTCAGTTAAGTGTTCTTTTTTTATATTTTGAGAAGAGGGTATGCTATGAAAGACTACCCACCAATGAGTGGTTTATTACACTTTTTAAAAGTTCCTAACTATCCTAACTGTCCCTGGTTAGTAAACAGTGGATGGGAATGGGAAAGTTGTATTGTTGAGGTTGAAAAAGATGAAGTAAAGAGAAAAATAAGAGAGTCAAACTTCATTGCATTGTCTTTAGATTAAGTTACAACACTAGATAATACTTCATGAGTATGAATGCATGTTTATATTGTACATAATCATGCTTACCAACCTCATCTACTATTTTTTTCTAAACTAAATTTTAGTGCGACAACAAAAAATTTATTTCAAATTGTAAAGAGTTCTTTAATTGAATATGAAGGTATGGATGACATGATGATTACCCAAAAGTGGGTGTGTGTTGGAGCAGATGGAGATTCAGTAATGTAATGTCATAAGAACGGTCTTTGTGCAAAGAAGGAAACTTCTTGTGTACCCTACATTACTGGCATTCACTGCATGGCCCACAAAATTAATCTAGATTTTGGAATTGTGAGCAAGCATGCCATAGTAAAAAAAATGAACATTTAATCAGAGAGCTCTACTCAAACTTCTGTCAAAGTCCCAAATTATTAATGGAATTTCAACAATTTTCTGTTGGAATAACTGATGGGAACAAGCTTCTTTAGAATAATGATACTAGATGGATCTCTTTGGATGGACCAGTGCATCAAGTTTTTTTTGAATATCCATCCTTTATTGGACTATTTTACACAAACCATGAAAAATCAAACCAACCAAAATTTCCTGACCTGCTTCAGAGGTTAAGTAATATAGCGAAAGTCTTAACTCTAGCAAATCTTCTCCCCATGCTAGAGGAAATGAAGAATATTATTAAAAAATCTTAGGAAAGAGCTATATATATTATAGAATATGATAAGATACATAAGATGATGTGTTTCACACTCGATAATCTCTATCGAATTCAACGAACATTATCTGATGAAAAATTTGCTAAGTGGCGGACACTCAGAGATTTGAATAATCCTAACAACATTTTATAGATCGGTGAAAATAGGGAGTTATGTGCCAGTGTATGTGAATTTTAGATACCAATGCATTTCTTTTCCATGGTCAAACTCGAGGAACCAGGAAAGCACACAAGAAGTGACTAACAAGAGTTAAAAGGGAAGAGTTTAGCAAGATTGTTGAGTATGTAACTGCTTCTGTGAAGAAAATTGCCTATGATCTTTTCTCATTGATAAGAACCATATTCCCTATAGAGAAACTACTTGAATCCATGTCTATTGTGTTTTCTCAATATTGGTCCTTCATCAATTCAACTAATTTTCAAACAAAGCTTTTGACTCTGGTAAAGCAATTTTGCAAATCCAAAGAATTTAATGGAGTAACAATAAATGGAATTTTAGATGAAACTCTTCTTAGAGAGAAAATCATCCTATTTTTCACATGCTACAAGGGAACTATATGATATAATGGAGAACCCCCAAGAAGAGGGATTGATAAAAAGGCTTTGGAGAAATCTAGGTCATAGGGAAATGTTGTGTGATTCTATATCAGAATATTTGAAGCTTGTTGATTTATGTCTTTCCATGATATTGGGTTCGGTGGAGGATGAGAGAGTTTTCAGTGCTTTGGGGTTCCTAAAATCAAAGATAAGAAATAAAATAGAGAAGAATTCAGAAAATTTCTTGAGGCTCTATACATCTAGGTATGATATCCACACTTTTCCTTACGATAAGGCACTGAAAGTTTGGATGTCCAAATATGGAAGAAGAGGTTTGGGAAACACTTCAAACCAAAATACTAGTGGGACAATTGACTCATGTAATGGTAGCATTAAGATGCAGTTCAGCAGAGGGATGCAGACTCAGAGTGAAGAAAACAAATACAATAATCAAGGAAGCTTTGAATTTGTTGAGGAGGAATGGAAACTTTAAGAGATTTGGCACTAGTAGTTCCTAGGTATTTATTAATCTTATTAGTGTATCACATCATTCATATTACAAAAACATATTATTGTGTTCGATAACTTGATGATATTTTATGTGTATGTCAACTTTTTACAATAAAATTTAATATTGATTTGCAATTGCACTTTTCAACTTTCTATTTTCAGATAGAAAATAGAAGAATAAAAGGGTGTAATGTGTTTATTGATAGAGTGATGTTTATTTAGACATGTTGATATTTTCATTAACTCTTTAAAAATATAGCCATATGATACAATTCATTCAATACACAAGTAACGACTCTATGTGATTGTCTATTCAAAATTCAATACAAAATTGCATAACCCTTTGCAAATGACCCTGAATTCCCTTTTATAGAAACAAGGGAGTAACAATAGCTTCAGGTCAATTTACATCATGTGAAGAGTAGAATCAAACTCAGTACAATCTTACAAGCCTTGAAATCAAGAGTAAAAGCAGAAAACTAAGCAATACATACTATGATTCTTGAGATTGTTGAGCTAGTTTTTGTAGGGCACTCGACTCTTCTTCCAATGGAAATCTAATTTGTTTTGAACTATGGTAAGCCACCTCCAAATTCATCACCTATTCATATTTGGAAGAGTGATTTGACACCACTGTTTCATCCACTACTGAAATCAACATTGTCAATAGTTTGATGAAAAATAGAATTCCTCAAGGATATTTGTCCTTAGGAAGCACATCTAAATCAGACTTCATTTTCTCCACCATCCTTTCTTTGAAATATTATATTCCAACATATTTATTTGATGTATCAACAATCTTTGACAAACCAAGGTTTGTCAGTTTGTTTGTCTTTTCTTGCAGCTTCATGATCATTTCGCTAGCTTTCTCCACAATATCCTATCCTTCCCTTAGTTTCTAACATTTTTGAATGATAGATGATACCTTTATTGAGGCATCAATGCGGCTGTCAATTCCCTTTTTTTCCAAATAGTTGTCAATGGTGTTGCACACTACTTGAAAATTTTGTTTTGCAATATTTTCTTTGACATAAACATTTGTGTTCTTGTGAATGTAGTTTTTGAGCTTCCAATAAATTATTCTCAGACGATTCAAACCATTCAGAAAATTTTTCACTCCTCTGCATTAGTTTCCCCCATATATTTTCTTTTAAATACATCACTGTATTATTCATATTTTGTTTAATCTCTCTATGGAAGTTTTAATTGTATTCTTTGCCTTTTTCAACTCTTGTGTCATTTGTTCAATTTTCTCTCTCTTCCTCTACTTTCTCTTCCCAATGTTTTGTATTTTATGTCTCACACTCCAATTGGTTTTGTAAGTTTTTGTTTGCAGTAGCAGAAAACTCAATGCATTTGTATAATTTTGATACGGTGGTTCTTTCATTGTTAAATTTTTTAATGCTTTCACCAACTTTTTCCCTCAGTTCCGCTCTACAATTGTTGATATAGAGGCAAATTTTTTTTATCCTTTTCTATAATTCATTGCACTTGTTATCTGCTACTTTCCTCTTTGCTTTTTCATTCACCAGGTATGCCTATAAATTTTCTATTTTTTTCTCCATCTTAATTTTCTCTCTCTCCACCTTGAGTAATGAAGTGTAGACAATTTTGTTGGTCTTTTTTTACACACTAATTTTCTCCACATTTTTAACTTTGGAAAAATCCATTTGGAGGGTGCTAACGTATAATTCAAAGGGGTCTATCTGACTCTATGGTGGATTTTTATCTTTATTTGCAGGAACAATAACCATGAAACTCCATCATATCTTTTTCTGGGTCATATGTTGGAAATACCTTATTCGATGTAGGTTGTTGCTCTAAAGCTACATTAAGGGCAGCCCTCTTCAATGTATTCTTGTTTTCTTTATTCATATTTTTTGTTTTTGCAAATTTATTAAAGAAATCATTGTAACAAAAATCTAGGGTTGCTGAAGCAATTGGATGTTTGAAAGGTGAAATAAAACTTGCAATTATGTACCCGCCTCCACCTATGACTATTTTTCTAACTAATACATTTTGAGGATTAGCAACAACCATTCCTAAGCTTGTCTCACTGTCACTTGCAAGTAAAGTTTTTGGAGACTTTTGAGGTTTTTTTTATGAAGCTGCAAACAATAGATTTGGAGTGGAAATTGATATAGTTGGAGTTGTACTCACCATTAATGTCATAACCTCATGCTTCTTCATAATGCCTTAATCACTGGAATTTTTTTATAGTATCTACTGCTATTGGCCTCTTGTTAGAGATATCTTGTTGTTTCACTTGTTTAGGACAACTAGTATTAACACCCATGCCATCCCCACCAGATCTAATGACACTTGATTGAAAAATAATAGGAATACTATCCTCATATTCGCCACTAGTGGTAGTGGCACTTGATTCACCACTAATAGGAATATCATGTTCTGCTAGTGGTTGTGATTGAAACTGAGTGTCTGCACAAGGTGGATTTGAATCTCTAACAAATGAAGATGCAAGGGTATCAGTATGAGACTGAGTAGTAGCTTTCTATGATGAATTTGATGATTCAACTCCACTGATTTCTCACCATGTCTTGATGGTAATGATGTCTGAATTGGATACCAAGGGCCTTCTCCTTTGGTACCTAGACCACCTTCACCTTCAAAACCTATTTTTTCCTATAATGGTTGCCCCTATGCTATATTTCTCTCTCATGGACTCATCGATTTCACTCAATTTTGCATAGAATGTAGTAGCACTAGTTGTTGGAGTGGCTGTGAGACCCAGATTAACCTCAATATCATGCTTATTATCTTCAATATCACTTTTGTCATATGCTTTAGCAGGATGCTCCATGTTCCATAATTTTCTAAACTCTTCATCCTCTCTAATTTCATAAAGATCTAAAGAGTTCTTTGACTCACCGAGATTCTTCCTCATAATCCAAAAATCACTAATTTTTCTTTGAGTCCAATTTATATCTTTACATTTTTCCACCATATTTTGTGGAATAACGTTTTTAGATGGATTATCAGCTTTTTGGTAGAAATTGTAGGATGTCCTAGGCTGCTCTGTCATTCTTTGTGTGTGCAATGCCACAATTTGAGATGCCAATTCTTCTATTGAAACATTATAATCAAAGGCAATTTTCTCCATCTAATTTCTTACCTCATCCCAAGAGTCCATGTTTTTCAACTTTTCTAGCAATGGTTTACTTTGATGTTAAATTTTTCTTACAGAGTTCTTATTCGCCATAAGACTTTTTTGAATGATGCTGATTGGATCATACTGCCAGTAATTGTCAACAAAAAATCCAAAAAATTTCAAAAAATTATGTGCCACATTGAATTCTCTTCTCTCAAATGTGAACACCCCACATGAGAAAGACAAGGAAGGAAAAATGCTCTTCTTTTGCTGACCATTAAAGAGTTTATATGTGCTCTCCATCTATCATACATAGTCCAATGCAAATACCCTCTATATCACATGTATTGGAAGTTTGTAGGGTTCTACTACTGATCCGTAAAACCTTAACATAGTGTATTCTTCCACGAAGAACCAGTCAGCCAATTGTATGTGACTTTCGAGTTGAATGCATTCTCTACAAGACACATACAATCTAGGCTTTGGAGTGCTTGTAATTTCATTATACATTGGTGCCAAAAGGAAGTCTAAAAATGGTTGTAGTTCTTTCTGTTACCATTCTTCCTTATCTTAGGTGTCCATTCCTAAATTGGACACACTCTTCTCTGTTGAGTCTTCTCATCAATCTTGTAGACTTAAATCTAAATCTTGTTGGTCTCCAACATTGTATGATGCTTTGCTAGAATAAGATAGCACAAGTAGGTTGTGAACCTAAATGTATTACAGGAACCTCTTTTAATCATTAGTAATTGTTTTTGCATCAATTGAACAACATTCTGAACAAAATTATATCTTATTGGTTCTCTGACACAATGGATATGAAAAATCATTTCAAGAATGTTGGAACCCACTTCCTTATTATTTTCCAATCCTAGGAAAAATCTTAGCAAGGAAATAGTATCTTGAACCCATGGAAAAAAAATATTAAAATCATAAGGAGGCTTATGATTCTGATCCAATTGAGCATCATGCACTATTATACCTTTGATAAATTTATCTTTATAATTTGCATCGATTCTCTCATATTCCTCTGCCATCTTTCCTAGGTCAATATGAACGTTTGAGTTTTGTGCTTCAAACCCTAGGTCCAACAAACAAACAAATTCTCCCTCGATTATGGATAAAATTTCCTCTTGAGTATTATTAATCACAATTGCTTTTCTATCTTCATCATAATTTTGGGCATAGGCCATGACAATTTCTAGGAAAGGGAATACTTCAGTTAATGCCATACATCCCAGCCCAGCATCCCATAATGCAATTTTATAAGTACTTGAATTTAACATTGTGTTAAAAATAATAAATTTTACCCTATTTGGATTTCCCACCTTACTAGACAATGCATATCCAATATCTATGATTTTCTTATCGCCATGGATAATACGATCATAAATATCATGGTATTCATCACTGAAACCTAGTTTTTTAACCAGTTTGGTTAAGTATATATTTTTATTCACTTTGCTTTTCGGTTGACCATTGTTGGCATTGGTATTGGTAACTTGGTTCAAAATAATGGTAGACAACAAGACCACTAGTAAATAGTAACTACAAGCCTAGAAGTGCTAACCCTAAAATTGAACGGTTGAACCCGTAATTCTAGTTCTAACTTCTACAATTTATATTTTAAACCAGGAGATTCAAAGAATAAAAAAATTAAAAACGTGGGATGTAGGTGTTTTGGATTTTACCCAGAATTTATATTTGAATATACTGGTGTGAATAGACTCTATTGCATTCCTCAATCTAGTTGTCATTTCTGATTCCATAATCTCCCTAGAATAGTGATTAGCTAGTTTCTCCAAGCATACATAAAGTAATTTAGTAAAAGTTTCAAAACCCTTAGTTCAAAACCTAAATTGCAACCGCAAAAGTTTCTAACTTCCTTTTGAGGACTAAGTCTGATACGTGAGTGTGACATTTTTCAAGAATTTTTAATCCTTTACAACTTCTATCCAAATTAGAGATTATTACACTTAATTACCTTAATAAGTATACAATTATAAATTTAGAATGTAAGTATAGACTATAGTTGATAACTACACTTAATTAAATATGGTTGGACAAAGTTCATTAGTTCTGATTCCTAAAGTTTAATGAATGACATGTGTCTCACTTTCGATGGAAGTTTGGAGTAATGTGAATTGTTCCCACATTCGGCCCAGAAATAGAATACACCTTATGTCATATCGTTAATATATTATAATAATTACTAGAAATCACACCTTAGTGTGCAATGGTAACATCGTAAAGTTATGGAACAATTATTTAAGTATTTTTCCCTTTGTTTGTCACTCCTCATCCTCTCTAGATCTCCTTATCTATGTATAAATACATCTCACCATCTATATATCTTTATAACTCTTCATCTCTATTTCTTCCTCTCTATGTCTCCCTCTGTATCTCCCTAGATCTCTTTCTATCTTTTCCTCTTGATCTATCTCTAACTCTCTATCTATTTTTTCCCATCCTCCCACTTTATATTCATCTATATCTCTATCCAACCATCTCTCTCCATCACCCCTTCCTAGACTTTTTAATCTTTACATCTCTATATTTCTTCTCCCATCTCTCCCTCTATATGTATCTCTACCTTGTCATCTCTCTATCACTCTCTATGCCTATATATATCCCCTTTTCTACCTCTCTCTATTACTTTCTACTTATATATTTATCTTTATATTTTTAATATATTTACATCTTCCATATGCATTCTCTCCCCTCGCTTTCTCTCATTTCTATGTCCCTCTTCCTCTCAATCTCCATCTCCACACCTCTCTCGATATCCATATACTATATATTGCTCTTTCTTCTGCACCCCTCCCTCTTTTTATCCCTATCTCTCCCTCCTCACACACACACACACACACACATTATCACTCCATCTAGACACATCTCCCTCTCTATATCCATCCATCTCTCCATCACCCCTTTCTTATACCTTTAAGTCTGCATAGATTGGACGTTACAAAGTTAGCTTAAGGCTTATAGGATACAAAAATGTTCATTGATATGTTCCCAGACATCAACACCATTTGGCAAACAATGCATTGCCTACATTATCCACCCATTCGCCATCTCTTTTTTAAATTACTCATAAAATATAAAAAGTATCTCAAAACTATACTATTAAAATTAAATGAAAGTACATAATTTAAAACTCTTGGAAAAAGCATCGCTTACATGAAACAACTTCCAATTATAAATTATAATAATTATTATATTGAATTTTAATAAATTTATTGAAGTTCAATGAACTTTGGCACAGATATGTCTCATGTGTCACTTTTTCAAAGGATGCTTGCAGAAGTTTTTAAACAACACAACTTCACCCCGAAATGGAGTTTACTTCATCGATCTGTCTAACGTTCATTAATTTTATTTTATTTTTCTTATACAATGTTATTTTTATATATTTTCAAAATTTGAAACTGAAAGATTATACAATAATATATTTATAAAGGTTACAATTTATAATGTCTATGAATTTATTAATTTGGTCGTACATTTGGCTACAAAATTAAGCATAATTATTAATTTCATTAGTTTTGAAGTTCAATAAATGACAGTATGACACGTGTCTCAATTATGGAAGAAGTTTGCAGATAATGTTAATCATTCCCACTTTCATCCCATAATATAGTTACACTTTATGCCGTTAATATATTATAATAATTATTATATTGAAATTATTAATAATTATATTATAAATTTATAATATATGCACCCAAAATTTGTTAGTAATAACTGAGAGTGGGAGGGTGAATCAGTGGCCTCAAAAATTTATCCTTCAAACTTAACCACCAATCAATAAACCTCAAATTATTATGTCCCTACAAGATGCATGCCATGAAATACTGTAAGGTAAGAAATTAATGTTGTAGGATAAGAAATGTGTCTTTCTTACTAATATGTAAAGGGGATTGAAATAGAGATATGTTTCTTAAAAATGTATAATGTGTTAAGAAAGAAGGGTTTGATAGATTATTAATTATGTTGAAATGTAATGTTTGAAATAGGAAATATGTTGATGTGTAAATTGTATTGAATTCCTTAACTTGAATTGAATTGTATTGATTGTGTATTGCAATTGTGATTAGGGAGAAGATAAGATGTTCCTCTTTTATTCCCAAATGCACAAATGGGAGATCCAAGTTGATCAACCCCAAAGAAGGGCTAATGCACAAATGAATCAACTATTTGAAAAGGAGAATAACAAAGGAGATGCCTTAAATTTTGTTAATTATATGTATAGAAATGATATATGAAAGTAATTGAAGGAATGGGAGAAATGCACTAACCTTAAAATATTACAAATCAAAGAATGTTGTTTTTTGAGGTCTGTACTTAGTTTCTGGAAAAATTTAAGTATGATCTGGAAAGGAAACATAGAGACGAACAAAACCTAGAAATCATTTTCCGTTCTGATGTCGTCTTATGAAAAAGGTCGACCTTGACCCACAAATGTCAACCCTGACCCAAAAATGTCAACACTCACCTACGTCAGGGGTGAGCTCGACCTTGACCTAGGTTAGGGGTGAGGTCGACCTAGACCCAATAATGTCAACCTTGACCTGCAAAGGTCTAACAGAAAATCTGTTCGCAGATCCTAAAAGTTTTCCAAAAAGGGTATCTAGATCTGGGTTCAAATCCACAGTCCCGAACCTGTACCTACAAGAAAAAGAGGATTGTTTTTTGGGGGGGAGGGGTTTTCCTTAGTCAAACCCCAATTTAGGAATTGACCATGAAATCAATAATTGAAATAAGAATGCTAGCAAGTATTAGAATTGAATCTAACAATGAAGCTATGATATTGAATAGATATGCAATTGTAATACAAATGTAAGAAAGTATGTAAGTATGAAAGATTGGAATTTAGAAACCATAAACCTCCATGATTTTATGCTTG
>MU225768.1:328217-353615 GCA_018584345.1 Thuja plicata
GTAGAATTGAATCTAACAATGAAGCTATGATATTGAATAGATATGCAATTGTAATACAAATGTAAGCAAGTATGTAAGTATGAAAGATTGGAATTTAGAAACCATAAACCTCCATGATTGTATGCTTTGGAATCCACCTTGAAGAAGTGATGAAAGAGTCTTGAGGATGCACAAAGGATCTTGAAGGAAGATCACACTATCATAATGGCTAGATCTAGGGCTTGAATGATAAATCTTGAATGCTTGAACCAAATCCCTTCAAAGGCTTGAAAGCTTGAATCCTTGATCTTCAATGGAGAACTTGGATGCTTGAGAGGAAGAATTGAACACCTTGAAATCATGGAAACATGTAGAACAATGGATTCTTGAATCTTTTGCTTCTTGACAAAATCTTGGTTAGAGCTTTTTGCACTTGGAAGACTTAGAGAAAATGAGAGAGAAAGGCTCCCTTTTATATGAAACTAGGGCACAATCTTCTAAGGAGGCCGACATAGGAGAATTAAATTATAATTAGACCCATACCTCTATAAGAGGACCTATGTTAAATATAATTTAGGAATCACCACTTCGGAACCTGAAACAGCCAACCCGAAAGCGGGAAATGAATTTTGGATGACCTCCGACAACCGACATATTCCCAAATTTGAAAGGGGGACCCAGGTCAAGGTCAAGGTCAACCCTAACCTAGGTCAAGGTTGAGGTCAAACTTGACCTAGGTCAAGGTTGAGGTCAACCCTAACCTAGGTCAAGGTCGAGGTCAACCTTAACCCAGGGGCTCAGAACCCCTAGAAAATGTGCCAGGTGGGATAGAAGGTGCCCGGAGAGGCCCAATCAGGGTCCTAAATAGGAACAAAATTAGGAGATGATGCTGAAAGGAGGGAATAGTATGATGGTGGTCAAAAATGTCCCCTAAGGAGGGCTAAACATTCTTAACATGGAAGTTCTTCCATTTTAAGATGATACAAATACTAATAATGATTAACTGTCTTTCAGTTTGCTCTGTCAATCCTTATTCTTTCTTGATTACCAATAAGCAGTGTAAATATTTACCGAAACTCAGTAAATAAGTAGAGTATACCGATCAATCCAGAGTTAACTATGTGTAAGATGCAAGACAATAAAGAAATGAATCATACACACATAACACATGAATTTTTAACATGGAAACCCTGTTAAGGGAAAAACCACTGGGACTGGTACCCCAAATTTTCAATCTTCTGAAGTGAGCCATGTTAGGAGCCAACCCTATTAAAGGTTACAAACACACTATTAAGTTTGACCTTGTTAGAGGATTTTATACATAGAGGTTGTCACTTAGTATCGGGCATCTATTGCTACCATCCTTGAATCAGCCTCCTTCTTAGACTGTCAATAGGTATCGGGCAAGTCCAATGCTACTTATATGAATCAACCTTTTTGGCACTCCTTGAGATGTACCTCAACATATAGAAGATTGTTAAGTCCTACTCAGTTAAGAGACTTGATGCTTCAATGGCTAAACTAAAACACTATGACTTGTTCATATTGCAACTTTGAATTGCATATTTTTAGATCTATTTAAGTACATTACCTCTTTGACCAATGTATCAATTAATCCTTGTGCTTCATACTTTCTTCTCTGTGATGTTATGCTCACTATTCATTGGTGTCTGCAGAATTCCTTAGCTCTTCCTTCAGCTTGTTTGATCAGGACTGCATGAAGTTGGTCTTCATCATTTTCTCTTCAACATCCTCTTTTTATTCACTCCCCTTAATCCCATTTGAAAATGAATTAAGCTTGTCTCTTATATAGACATAATATTCATTATTTCTTGATTCTTGATTCTTGGCATGAAAAATAATCCAACCAATTAGATTTAAAACATAACTCCTAATTTTTCTCGTAGATATCTTCTTTCCAATTGTACAAATCATCTTTAAATCAATCACTTATCTCTGGTTGAATAAAACAAAGTAGACAACCAGTTAAGTCTATTTTTAGCTCTGACAACTAGATATTTTGCCATTTTCTAAACTCTCTATTCTGTTAGTCACCATTGCAGTTAGTTGTCAGTGACAACTGATAGTTCTGTCAGTGAGACTCTAGTTAGCTTCGTGATCTTTGTCCGTCAGGCATCATTGGAATTTTACTCGTCAAGAAACACTGTCATTAGCTCGTCGGGCAACCTTCTGACTTTGCTCGTCGGACATCCTGTGGTTTTTTTTCATCGGGAAACACTATACTTCTGTTCATCGGGTATCACTGTGAATGTTCTTCTTTTCTTTGTCCATCGGTGTGCACTCCGTCAGTGTTGTTTGTCACTTAGTGAATACTTGACTTTTATGCATTGCTGAAAGCATAACCTTTGTTCATTTGGTTTTCTGAAGTCTTTGGCATTATGTACATGACCGTATAGATGATATCAAGTTGAAATCAATGACAATACAATATATTAATTGATTTAATGCCTTGCATTATCTTCAACTTAACATTGTCAAACATTCAATCAGTTACATGTCATCAAAATTTTGTTGAAGGAAAAAGAATGAAAACATTATATGCATCCAAATTTATAATATATGTGAAACTGAGTATATGTGACATGTGTCACCTTTTCGGAGGATGATTGTGAAAGTTTTAAAACTTCACAACTTTCCCCCGAAATGGAGATTATGTCATTGATCTGCAGACTGGGATCATCCAGATGCAACATTCATTAATTTTTTCATTTTTTCTTTTACAATGTAAGTATTACGTATTTTTAAACTACTAGTACTACCATTGTGCCACATTAATAAAATTTGTAATTGTTATGCTAATTTTTTATTTTAGGTTTACTGTAAAGAATAACTGAATACTTTAAAACTTTACAGTTACAATTCCACTATCCTGTACATACAAAACTTAAGTTATTACTGTAAAGAATAAATCACACACATACATTTGTTTGGCTCATTTTTAGATTCACAAAATTTTAACTCGTTACTGCATTGTAATTTCAAATTTGTCCATAAATTATTTTAATTTTTACACAATTTCGGTCATTTCATTCACAAACTGGAATCTGCTAAGCACAAATTTGAAATAATGAAACTGAAATCATTTATTAAATCCATAAAAATCAAACTAAAATGAAGTTGCAAAATTTTTATTAATATTTTCCGCAAATTTACAATATTTGAATTCCCTCTAAAACTTATAAGCCAAAATGAGGGAGGTTATGAGGTAGTGGCAAAAAAACCTAGTACCTACTAGGGCACTAATAGTGGCATCCAAAAAAAATGGAAACCCTTTTATTTCAAAATACTAGGCCATAGGGCCCTGGCCCTTAGGTAACACTAGGGATTTTCCCCTTTGTCTAAGTAGAACTCTTCATAAATAATAAGCTCTGATAATTCATAGAGCCATCCGTAGTCCACCAATTCATCCAAGAGAAACCGCTTCTGGAGAAAAACCCTACCAATATGCGCCCATTTCCTATGGCACGTCAACTGCTCAGCATTCAGGTTCAAAAGAAAATGTTGCATGGCCACATTTTGGTCTAACTGGAGAAGCTTTGGTAAATCACTTGCCCAAGAGATCCCCACCCCTACTTGTGCAAAATTGGGAACTTGAACATCATCACCCAAGAATTATTTTTTGAATACCTTCCTTAATAGTAGGAGCATATCCACCGTGTCCCCCTCGAGGTCTAGAAGAGACGCCAAAAATTGGAACTTAATGTCAATGTTAACTCGGTACTTATCAACATTTTTTAGAAACTCACGACCTAGCACCATCCTCACAACCTCATTTTTAAAGGCTCCAAACTCCTTGAAAACTAATTCCAAGGTTGGGTCTAACATAAGGCCCAAAAAGGCCCTCTGGTCTTCCTTAGATGTGCTAATCAAACAGATAGGAGTGTCCATCTTCAAAAAACCACTACCAGAATATCAGAATGTGATAAAATATACAACCTAAAGATCTAAACTAGACTCTAGAGCTATACTTTCAAGCACTTAACAGAGGCAAACCTAAAACAAAGGAGAATTGAAGAAGAAATAATTGTAGATCGCCTATAACTAGCTCTCAATTATTTATCTAACCTTATTAATTCCTTTGTCCTTCAAAATTCTCTAAATCTTTCATATTAAATGTAAAGTGACTATGAAATTGGAAATAGCATCACAGTGTGACAATATCCAATTGGAAATTTGGAAGTCATGCGGGTCGAGTGGATCGCAGTTAGAGAATGACAGTGATAAGACATTTCTTTATTATTCAATTTTACAGTCCCAAATACTCCCAGATGTATATAACAACAATTTCAAACATATAAATTAACTCGGTGAAATATCAACTGTAATCTCAAACTCAATTTTAAACTTATCTACCGAGCAACAGTAAATCAATATTGTGATTACCGATCAATGCATATAAATTAATGTGTAAAGAAAAATAACAATCCAACACATCCATACACATTAACACATAGATTTTTAACATGGAAACCCTGGTAAGGGAAAAACCACCTGGGACCAGTAACCTAAAATAATTGACTCTTCTAAAGTGATCTCAGTGAAGAGACAACCCTGTTAAAGGTTACAATGCACACTGTTAGGTGTGACTTGGTTAGAGGATTTATCACTAATAGTTCTCCCTTGACCAATCATTCACTATGGGGTCAACATGAAAACAATCAACATTCCTTGAATGTCCTAATAAAGACTGTTTATTCTGACTCGGTTAAGAGATTTTTTTGTAACAATGATTAAACTGATACAGTAATGATCTGACTCAAATACAACTCTATTTTCAAAGTTTCAGATCTATGCTAAGTACATAATACCTCTAATCAATAATCACTTCAGTTCCTCTGATTCTTCATACTATGTCCTGCTCGGTAAATACTCTTTTCTGTCACTCGGTGTTGTCTGTAGAAATACTCAGTTATGTCTTCAACCAGTTTGATTAGTCATGCATGAAGTTAATTTCGTCAGCAATATGCATGTATGTGCACTATTTACATGTATGCATTTATGATTCATAATGAATCTCTTGTCTCTTATATAGACATCATAACTCATTTAATTTCCATCCTTAGATTTTTCCGCTTGATATCAATTGTTGATTTTGCCACTTAATCCTTCCTCAGTAGTTGTATCAAAAATACATTTCAATCTCCTTTGTCCAATCATCTTGAATTTTCATGGTCATTTTATCAACATAACAAACCTTATTAATTACCTCAAAATTATAAATAAATGCCAACTCATTGTTTTAGTTGGCCTTCGGCTTATATAACTCAGTCAATACCATGATGTGTCGGTGATACCTTGCTCGGTTAATAGTACGCTCGGTATACGCTGTGTTTTCTCGGTGTCCTTTGTTTTGACTCGGTGTATACAAAATTCTTCAATTACTGACCACATAAACTTTGTTTATTCTAGATCTTCAATCTATAATAGATGTTTGTTACCATGATGATACTCAAACAAGTTGACATCAATGATAATACATTAACTGATTAATTTCTATCATCACATCTGTAACTCAGTTGATCATCAACTAAATGACTTCAAACATACAATTAGTTGTAGCTCATCAATCTCTCCCTTTGGCATTGATGGCAACACAATATGAAATATGCAATATAAAAATTCCATAGGATACCAAACTTCAGCTCTACAACTATATGAAAAATGTTGTAGCTCTCCCTATCTTGTACATATAATGTGTTTAATCACTTCACAGCATTAAAAATCACCATGCAGACTCTCCTTGCAAATTTGACTCTTTTGTTCGTCTCTCCCTGAAATGGATAGATATTTCATTTCTCTCCCTTTCTCTTTTCTCCTTTTCTCCCTTTCAGTGGAAAGATATTTCATTGGATCATCTCTCCCTTTGACAAAAATGCCAAAAAGAAAATATACAACTCTTCAGTAGCCACAAAATATCTATGGTTTGTGGTTCAGATCATGTACCTTAAATGTACTAATATGCAATGTTGGTCCAGTTCTCATTTTGCATCAACATGATTGATATTATGATAAAATGTAGGTTGATGCAACCTCTTAGTCAGCTTAGTGACTGATAGACAAGGGACAAACCCCTAGTTTATTCCTCAAGTACTCAAATGTATCCTTTGGTAAGGGTTTAGTGAATATGTGAGCCAGTTGTTCTTTTGATTGAACATATTCCAGTTCTACTTGCTTTTCTTGTACATGTTCTCTCAAGTAGTGATACTTTATAGATATATGCTTTGTTTTTGCATGCATCACCAAATTCTTAGAAATATTTATTGCACTAGTATTATCATAATAAATTATCACTGGGTCAATGATCTCTTCATTCATACCTTTCAAAAGTTGTTTTATCCATGCAATGTTCGAACAATTTGCAGTAGCAACAACATATTCTGCTTCTCCTGTTGACTAAGATATGCATCCTTGTTTCTTACTGATCCAAGTAACTAATCTTTCTCCCACAAAGAATGCTTCACCAGTAGTGATTTTTCTATCATCAATGTTCCTAGCCCAATCAACATCTATGTAAACATTTATTTCAAACTTGCCATCTTTCTTGTACCATAATCCATAATCTTCAGTGTTCTTCAGATATCTAAAAATTCTGTTTACAATAGTTATATGTAATTATTTAATATTAGCAGAGAATCTTGCTACAATTCCAACTGCGTGTGCAATATCTGGTCTTGTGTGTACAACATACATCAATTTTCCAATCATAGATTTGTACAAGGCCTGATTTACCTCGGTTGTCTAATCTTCTTTTTTCCATTTGCATCATGTGACCATAGGTGTACCGACTTGTTTTGAATCTTCCATTATGAATGTCTTCAATACTTCCTTGATGTACTTTGATTGAGTAATGCATATGCCTTCATCCTGTTGTAAAATTTGCAAGCTAGGAAGAAAATTTGATCTCTCCAAACATTGACATTTCAAATTCTTTTCTCATTTCATCAGCAAATGATTTGCATAAGTTATCATTACCTCCAAATACAAAATCATCAACAAAAATTTTAGCAATCAAAATCTTATCACTAGTATTTCGTTTCAAGTATAAGTTGTTGTTATCACTTGTTCTGACAAATCCAATACTAATAAGATAGGAGTGTAGTTTTTCATAGCATGCTCTGCATGCATGTTTCAATCCATGCAAGGCTTCGTGTAATTTACATACCATATTTGTCTGATTAGGATCAACAAAACCTTCAGGTTGTTCAATGTATACCTCTTCTTCTAGTATCCCATTCAGAAATGCAGATTTAACATCCATATGATATAATTTAAATCCTTTGTAAGCAGCATATGCAAGCAATATTCTTACTCCTTCAAGTCTAGCAACGGGTGCAAAATTTTCTCCATATTCAATACCTTCTTGTGCATACCCTTTGCATACTAATCTTGCATTATTTTGTGTAACATCTCCATTCTCATTCAATTTGTTTCTGAATATCCATTTGGTGCCAATTACATTTTTATCACTCAGTCTTGGCACCATTGTCCATGTTTTATTCTTTTATATCTGCGCAATTTCTTCATTCATTGCTTGAATCCATTCATCATTTGCAAGTGCATCTAACAATTTTAGGTTCAAATTCACAAATCAAACATGTGTTAACATTCAAATTACTTCGTGTCATCATCCCAGCTCTTGTGTCTCCAATAATCTGATTTTGTGGATGATGTCTTCTTACATATTTTGCAAGTACAGGTTTAGTTGTGTGTTCGTCATTGTGTTCTCCAGTTAGTGTATGATCATGATCTCCAGTTGTAATCTTCCTTATTCTCGGTAGGTGCATCTTGATGCTCAGTAACATTACCCCGTTGCTTGGGAAAAGTGTTAGGATCTTCATTGTAAACAAATCTAGTGTAGTCTTATGGTTCTCTTTTAATTTCAGCATCATTCTTCTCAGTAAATTCATCAACTCGTATGTTTGCACTTTCAATGATCTTTTAAGAAGACTTGTTCAAACATTTATAAGCTTTTCTCTTAGTATAATATCCTAAAAATATTCCTTCATCACCTTTTGAATCAAATTTCCCATTTCTATAATCTTTCAGAATATAGCATCGACTTCCAAATATTCTAAAATAACTCACATTAGGTGTGTAACCATACCATAATTCATAAGGTGTCTTGTTTGAATCTTTCTTGAGTTGTACTCTGTTCAATGTGTATACAACAATACTAACAACTTCCCTCCAGTAAACTTGTGTGACACTCTTTTCAATCATCAACGTTCTAGCACAATCCACAATAGATCTATTTCTACTTTCAAAAATCTCATTTTTTTGTGGTGCCCTCTGTGCAGAAACATGTCTCTTAATTTCATGCTCATTACAGAAGTTAGTGAAATCATCATAAATAAATTCTCCTCCTTTATCTGATCATAAAATTTTTAGATCTTTACCACTTTCTTTTTCCACTTTAGCTTTGTACCATTTGAACATCGTAAATGCTTCAAATATTTCTTTTAAGAACATGACAATCATCATTCTCGAATATTCATCAACAAATAAGATAAAGTATCTGTCACCATAATAAATCTGTGGTCTCATAGGTCTGCATAAGTCAGCATGTACCAGTTCCAGAATAACATTACATGAAAATTTCTTGCTCTTAAAACTAGATTTTGACATTTTTCCCATTTGACAATTCTTGCACATGACATGGTCAGGTTAAGATATGCTCAGTAAGCATCTTAATTTCCTTTTCTTACTGATCTTAACCATGTTGTAAAAATTCACATGATATAACCTCTTATGCTACAACCACGCATCGTCATTTCTAGCCATCAAACAAGTAGTTTTAGCAGTGTCAATATAAAATAGATTACCTTTTGATTGTTCTCTAGTGTCGATCAACTTTCCTGCTTCATCATAGATTTTAGATTTTCTGTTCTCAAATGCAACTCAGTGACCTGTGTTATTTAACTATGAAACACTCAACATATTATAATTAATTCCTTTCACCCAATATGTATTGTCATATTTGATCATTTTGTTCAGAAATATAGTCCCTTTTCCTTTCACTAGACAAGGTGTATCATTTCCCATTCTAATTGATCCACCATTATAATGCTCAAGAAATTCAAATTTTTCTTTATCTCCAGTCATATGATGAGTACAAACACTATCAATAACCCAAATAACATTCTAGCTAACTTTAGAAATAAGTGTTGTTTCAACATACCTTTCATCTTCTTTTGAATCTTCTTTCATAGCTACAAACACTGTCTTAATATCTTCATCAGTGTCGTTGTCTGTGTCTTCATGTTTATTTTCAACAAGGTAACATGCCTTCTTTCCTTTGTATTTGTAATCTCATTTACCTCTTCTGTTGTATTGTTGGTTTCTTTTGTATTCTCGATCATCTTTTCTATCATTTGATATTTTATTGTTTCTTTCATCATTTTCCTATTAGGGAATCTAGCAGAAAAGTGTCCAATTTATTTACAATTAAAGCATACTAAAGGTAGTTTACCTTTATATCTTCCTTTACCTTTATGCAATCTTCTATCCAATAATGCTTCAAGTTCATCATGTTCTCTCTCATCGCTGTCACTGCCACTACCACTATCATTTCTTATCATGTGTTTGTTACTAGATTTACTAATTTTCAGAGATGACATAAATGTAGACTCAATAGTAGGAACAATACTATTGTCAAAATTGTTCAGCTCAAATGAAATCAGTCTACCGACTAGACTAATCAATTGTGATATTATTTCCAAGTGCTGCTCTCATTTCATGTATCACGGAGAATCTAATAGCATAAATAGGCAATAAATTTTTGAGAATCTTACTTACAATAGTATCTTCATCAATAACTCCACCTGCTCCATGAATAACATTCACAACCTCCTTGATTCAGTTACTGTACTGAGATATATTTTCTCATTATTTCATTTTCATGTCATCAAACTTTCCTTAGAGACTTTCAACTTTAGCTCTTTTCACATTTACATCTCCTCCATAAACTAGTGTAAGCGTATCCCACATCTGCTTGGCTAATGTACATGTCTTGATATCCTCAAATTCAACATCAGATAGTGAAGAAGCAAGCTCTGTCATCATAGTATTGTGTTCATGTCTTTCTCTCAGCTGATCAATAGTCAAAGGTCCAATAGGTAAGGTGAACTCAGTATCCAAGTATTGTGTGATATCATTTCCAATCCCTAACATATATAGTCTCATTCTTCTCTTCCATGTTGAGAAGTTGTCCTTGTTCAACTTAGGCACATCTTTCTTATACATCTTGTGATCTTTAGCTTAAGTCCTTGAAAAATTTCCTTCTAAGCATTGTATGCTCTGATACCAATTGTTAGATAACTGAGAGGGGGGGTGAATCAGTTAGTTCTAGTTATCCTACAGTCCCAAATACTCCTAGATGTATATAACAACAATTTCAAACATATAAATCAACTCGGTGAAATATCAACTGTTATCTCAAACTCAATTTCAAACTTATCTACCGAGTAGCAGTAAATCAATAATGTGATTACCGATCAATGCATATAAAGTAATGTGGAAAGAAAAATAAAATCCAACACATCCATACACATTAACACATATATTTTTAACCTAAAACCCTTCTAAGGGAAAAAAACCACCTGGGATCGATAACCCAAAATAATTCACTCTTTTGAAGTGAGCTCGGTGAAGAGCCAACCCTGTTAAAGGTTACAATGCACACTATTAGGTGTGACCTGGTTAGAGGATTTATCACTAAAAATTATCCCTTGACCAATCATTCACTATGGGGTCAACATGAAAACAATCAACATTCCTTGAATGTCATAATAAAGGTTGTTTAGTCCTACCCAGTTAAGAGATTTTTTTGTAACAATGGTTAAACTGATACAGTAATGATCTCACTCAAATACAAATCTATTTGCAGATTTTCAAATCTATGCTAAGTAAATAATACCCTTGATCAATAATCACTTTAATTCCTTTGATTCTTCATACTCTTCTTCTCGGTAAATACTCTTTTTTGTCGCTTGGTGTTGTCTGTAGAAATACTCAGTTCTCTCTTCAACCAGTTTGATCAGTAATGCATGAAGTTAATTTCTTCATCAATATGCATGTATGCACACTACTTTTCATGTATGCATCTATGATTCATAATGAATCTCTTGTCTCTTATATATACATCATAACTCATTTAATTTCCATCCTAAGATTTTGCCGCTTGATCTCCATTGTTGATTTTTCCGCTTAATCCTTCCTCGACAGTTGTGTCAAAAACACATTTCAATCTCCTTCATCCAATCATCTTGAATTTTCATATCCATTTGATCAACATAACAAACCTTATCAGTTACCTCAAAATTATAAATAAATGCCAGCTCATCATTTTAGTTGGCCTTTGGTTTATATAATTCGGTCAATACTGTGATGTGTCGGTGATACCTTTCTCAGTTAATACTACGCTCGATATACACTATGTTTTCTCAGTGTCCTTTGTTTTGACTCAGTGTATACATAATTATTCAATTATCGACCGCATAAAATTTGTTTATTCCAGATCTTCAATTCATAATAGATGTTTGTTACGATGATGATACTCAAACAAGTTGACATAAATGACAATACATTAGCTGATTAATGTCTATCATCCCATCTTTAACTTGGTTGATCATCAACTAAATAACTTCAAACATACAATCAGTTGTAGTTCATCAGGTTAAGGCATAGGTTTAAGACTAGATACGTGTCCTCATTCCGCATACTTTATGGAGAACTATGTTTCCTTCAGAATTGTAGGCTGAAATGAAACTTAAGCCATTGATCTAGGATCATCGAACAATCATAAATAATACATTTAAATTGGTGAAATGATAAATATAGGTATGTGTGGATCACTAAAATCATGCAGAGTGATGCAAACAAGTTGGTAACTAATTAAGGTATTATTCTCTTGACGTGATGTTGCATTAATTAGATCAATTTCAATTTGGCATTGGTCCAACATGATGAGCCAAAACTTAATTAACTCATGAAATGTGGCTTATTAACTATTAATAGAATGTGAAAACTGAATTTTCAAGGGATTGAAAAATTCACCATTGCCATTAAATATTTTTTCCTTTAAAGGCAAAACTTCGCCGAATACATTATATATTTACCCTATCAATAAAGACATATTCGCCAGGATTTTCTAGAATATTCATAAGATTGAAAAAATTGCCCGTAAAATTAATATTTTTTCCTTTCAATTTAAATTTTTTTTGCCAACAATATTAATTTTTTCCTCCCAAAATAGTGTAGGATTCACTAGGATTTTACATTTTTTCCCGAGGGGGGGTTTCTTAAAGTTTACCCTAATGGGTAGGCATCCCTTTATACCACCAATCAACCATAAGATCTTGTAGAGACTAATCGTGCAACCACATCCATTGAAATTTGAAAGAAGGATTTTTGGAGATTCTATATGAGGTGGTAGAAAACTTGATAGGCCAATGATTAGAGCACCTCCAATCAAGAATTTATGAACTGGTAGACCACTTTTCATTCACCTAGTAGCAGGAGACCAAAAACCTATAAAACCTTTATGGAATTCCATCTAAAAACACCATTAATTAGCTTCACATCAATGAGATTTAGGAAGCCAATATTATCTCTGAGAAGATTTGAAGAAGGTTCTAGCCTGATTATCCCACATCGTTTTTCATCTAAACTAGTAATAGCATTAAAATCACCAACCATAATCCATGAGTGAAAAGGATCTAGGGACTAAACAAAATTGATGTGAGACCAAAGATGTGACATACCCGAGAAATCAGTAGGAGCATAAATATTAGAGAAAGGACACCTTTCTTCTATCTCAAAGATAGTAGCGACCACATAAATGGAAGACTAGGTAGAAATATACCACAATGGGGTAACCTTCCTTGGGTTCCAGAAGAAAGCAACCCCCCTGAACTACCATGAGTACCCACTCCTTGCCAATGGCCATGCATGGGACCAGACACGAGGAACATAGTTGACCAAACCATTCATTATAAGATTGGTTTCTTGAATAAAGACTATATCAGGAGACTGAGATTCAATTAATCTACGAACAACCTTTTGTCTAGGGATGATGTTCAATCCCCTTACATTCCATGAAAAAAAAAATCATTTATGGGATTGAGAGAAATGGGAATAAATGGGTTTCACAAATCTTGACTCAACTAATGTATCACTAGAATGATCTTGACCTTCTCCTGGTTAGTCTTATGTCCACTACATGAAGGTTTGTCTAAAGGCCCCCTTTTAAGAGGCTTTTTTTGTAGGCCTAAGGAAAGAAAAAATTATGTTACTCTTCATAGAATCTAAGGCAACCTTAGTAGAAGGAGGAGCGAAAGCCATCACCACTACACCCTCTAGAACATGTGACCCACTAAGATCCTTGATGTCCTAAACTTGAGAAGGAAAATCCGTAACCATTTGTCTATCTTGTTGGTCCCCTCAAGATAAATCTCTATCCTCTTTCTTTGTGTCCTCATCTTGCACCTCACACTGAACCTTAGCCCAAAATAAATATCAAATGGAATTCCTCCCTCTTGGAACAAGTCATCTAGAACATCAAACCCATTAAAAGTTCCATCATTTTGTCTATCCATTAAGGTTCTCTTCTTTCCTCTTCCCTTATTTTGGATTTAAATGGAAATAAAACCTTCCAAGTATCTGCAAGTCCATCAAATCTAGGGGCCTTCCCCTTATCCTCCCTAAGATCAGAGTGAGGAGGATCAAAAACTGCCAAGGGAGAAGATCTATTTCTGGGACATCTTCGTTGTAATGACCATATTCATGACAAATTTTGCATCTAAATGACAAAGTCTCATAATCCAACTGTTGGATCTAGGAAAATAATCCCAAACAAATTTCCATAGAGTATGGTAAAGGGTTATTTAAATCAAGTTCTACACAAATGCACGCATAAGGAATTACCTTTCGATCCTGATTTTGTGTTGTTGAACTCAAAGGTTTTCCAAGAAGCGGGGAGATTGAGTGAAGAATGTCTTTCCTCTAGAACTCCAACATAAGCCTCGACAAACGAGCCCACACAGGCACTTGAGAGGGGATCTCCTCAGTAGAGTTGAAGTCAATATGCCAAGGTTTGATAAAGAGCCCCACTTGGTTGAAGAAATAAGGGCCTCCCTCAAAAGCCCTATTCATGTCTGACATGCTAGAAAAATTACCAGGAAATAATTATTAACCGCCAAAAGTATCTCCATATCTCCTTTGGGATTCCAGACCGGGCGCACCCAAGATTCTAACATAGGTAAAGAAAGGTGAAGACCCATGAATTTGCATATGAGGGCATGATTGCACCAATATTCAACATTGTCCAAAACTTGCTCAGGTTGAATAACCAAAACTGGGCGATCCTAAGACCTCTCCAAGCAGTCATTCACATTTTTTATTCGAAAAGTCCCTTTCAAAGAGGAAAATCCTTCCCCAGATTGGGGTTTACCTATTTTCTCCTTAACACATGCATGCACCAAAGAAGACAGGTCTACCATCTCCAAATCTCTATAGATCTCCTAAGAAGAGGACAACCCTTAATTCTCCATGGTTACAAAATAAATCACTAGATAAAATGAAAATGAAATGGGGCAGGTTGCCCTCAACCCCAAGATGCCACGCTACACCTGCAGCGACAACACAAAGCTCGATCACAGGCTTGAAATGAAAAAAACCTTGACATTTGCAAAAATCCCATCCACAAGCTTGAAATGACAAACCCCCTACAAACCGTAAACCCCTTGATCGCCAGAAACAGGAATATCGAACAAAAAATGAGCTAGGGCACGTAGGCCCTAGCTCATACCAATCCTTGCGCATGGAGTCATCATTTCAAAATTTTATATTTATTAATTATTATAAATTATTTGAAACCATTTTTTAATGATTCATAAACATTGAATGTTATTTTTTTAATTATAGAAAAAATAATAAGAAATTTTTAAAAATGTTAATTAAATATTTAATTTATTAATATTTATTATAATGCTCTTTCTCTTCCCGTATCCCTATCCTAGCTAGGGAGTTTAATTCCATCCTTTTGAATCATTCTTTTTATTTGAGTAATTCTAGTGATAGACTATTGTGGTCTTCTAAAAATGGGATTTATTCGGTCAAAGAAGTTTACAAGGCTATCCAACACACTGAAACCCAAAAGGTTTCACATCGGGCTTTTATTTTCTTTTGGAGTAATGCAGTTCTCCCTAAAGCATGTGTTTTTTCTTGGCTTGCCATTCAGAATAGGATCCTTACAAGTGACAAGTTGGTTACGTTACAAATAGATCTACCTTTCAATTGTGTTCTTTGTGGAAATGTTGCGGAATCTGTGGATCACCTTTTTATATACACTATTCTTTTGCTTCCCAGTGTTGGTCCTTTGTTATGAATAAGTTATCTATCTTTTTTCCTTTACCCCTATCATTGTGGGATCTTTTTCAATCTTGGCCCTTGTTGTTTTCTAACTCTTTGTTTGCTTGCTTGTGGATTATTATTCCTTCTTCTATTATTTGGTCAATTTGCTGGGAATGTAATAAACGTATCTTTAGAAAATCTCCTTTTGATCTCTCCTCGGTTCTTGCCACTATTGAGAAACATATTTATGAGAAAGTCAACTCTTTTGTGATGATTCACTCTAATCCAAATACTAATTTCTCATCATGGGATAGTCAGATGGTCTCTATTTGGAAATCCTTGTCAATTCCTTCTGCTCCTATCTTCTCCCGTATCAAAAAAATTATTGCTGTTAGATCATCCATTAAATGGCAAGGTCCCCCGATTGTTCTTTTATTAAGTTAAATTTTGATGGTTCTTCTAGGGGTAACCCAAGGGATTTAGGTATAGGAGTTTGTTTGTGTAATCATTTGGGATCGGTCCTATCTCTTAAAGCTTCTCCTATTCCCCTAGGGACTAACAATGTTGTAGAAGCTCTAGCTCTTCTAGATGGTTTGGCTCTTGCAAAAAAATTACTCATTCCTTGTCTTCACATAGAGGGAGATTATGAAATTATCATTAATTCCTATATTAATAGGAAAATGGATGGTTGGCATTTAAAGTACATCCTTGAGCAGGTTTGGAATTTTATTGATTCCTTTCAAAATTTTACCATTTCTCATGTCTATAGAGAAGGTAATGTTCTTGTTGACCGCTTAGCTAATTTGGGGTTTGATAACTTAACTCAACACATCTATCCCTGGGAATTCTCTAACAAACTTTCCAGACCTTATCTCAATTATACGTAAGGAATCTCTTTAACATTTAATTTCTCTTGCATAATTAAGCATACGTGTAATTGTTGATTTATGTATGTTTATATATTGGAAATATGTAATTTTTTTTCTTCTTCGAATATATATATATATATATATATATATATATATCTGTGTGTGTGTGTGTGTGTGTGTGATTATTTTTTTGGGTAGTAGCCTTATATTGTTTCAATATATTAGGATACATATGTTGGCTATCATATGTATGGTGTTAATTATGTTAGTGTGAATCGTACATTGCTTTTAATATGTATTTATTTCAGTATTTTCTTGGCTCGTCCGATTTTGGCAAGTGTTCTATTCACATGGGTCATCTTGTCCTTTCTTTTTCCTTTCTCTATCACCTTTGGATTTGGTTCGTGTGAGGGATATGTTGCTTTCTTACCTTCTTTGCTCAACTTCACATTTATGATTGAAACGACTAATTTTCTTATCTTCTCTAGGCATTTGGTTGATCTGTCCATTTTTATTCATGTATATTTATGTTGGGTTAATGTGTGTCATCATCATCATTGATTTTTTCATATCTTTCTTTCATGCTTCTCAGGTCTTGCATTATTCCTTTTTGTTATCTCACGTATCTTGAGTAAGTGCAACCTTTATTTCTTTCGTGCTCGCTTTATGTTGTTGTCTTGGTTGTTATTTTCGCTCGCTGCTTTGTGGGAAGAATTCATTTTCCTCTACTTGGAAATTACCTCCGCTTACATATGGTTTTATTCTCTCTTTTGAGAGCTCGCTTCTTTCTCTGCACTTTTTATGCTAGCACGAGATAATTCTCTATAATTAGTCTCTCTATTTATAATGTCTGCAAGGCTGAATTCTTTGGTTGGAGTGAGTACAAAAATTGAGGTATGTTCCTCTTGTAATTATTTGCATATGGATCTTTATCTACATAATTACAGAGTCTTTTTGGAGGTTAAAATTTGGGAAAAGCCGTTCTTGGGTTTTATTAACGATGACATGCTTGTCACTATTTTTATTTGTGAGCGCCCAAATATTTGCAGAGGCATTAAAAGGATTGTTGGCTTTGACATTTTGTTTCCTGCAGGCAAACGCACCATCTTTTTGTCCCAAATCTTGTCAATATTTCTTTCTAATGCACTTGATTTTCTCCAATCCTCGTTTCTTTTGGAATTGATTGTTAACAAGTATGTGAAGCCAGTTTTTCTCGGTGAGAATAAGTTATCTAGGGTTGTTCATAAGTATGATATATGGGGCGGTGTTGCTCTTGTTAGTGGGTTGTTCCATCAGCACGTGCTCCTAAATAATTATGGTGTTTATATGGTTATTGAAAGTATTAAAAAGGGTCTTGAGCGCCAATCTTTCAGGCAAGTTAAGGCAGCTTTGCATCAATTTGGTGGCTTTTTGAGTAAGGAAAATATTAATGGTATCCATCTAATTGTTTATGCTCTTATGGACCTTTTGGAACAAGACTCATTTCCTTTTGTTGCTCAGTCTATCCCTACTTCAACTCCTTCATTATTTACTTCGCCATCTCCTTGGACTATTCTTGATCTCAACCTCCAGTTGGGTTCAAGTGAGGTATCCGCAGTGGATACGGAAGAGTGAAATTGGTTTTCCCTTTTTGGCAAGATTTGTTTTTTTGTATGCAGGATTGACAAGTTGCGGGTTTGAAGGGGCTTATTGATATTTGATTATCTTCTTCGCAGTTTTTCAAGTTCAGTTTTTGGCTTCACTACTCTCTCTACTCCAGTCTAACAAATTTGTACTTATCTGTAATGTATTATTGTTTTTGGTTGGGACTTGGAGTTCCATTGTCTGAATTTCTGAAATATTTTTTGTAACTAGCTCCAGCTTGGGGGGGGGGGTTATCTTTTTGTATTCTAATATCAAGATATTTTGTAATATGTATGGGCAATGATCAAAGTTTTTCTTCCTGGTTCTTTTCTCCGAAAGCCCTTTTTGAACCAGTTTAAGAAACATTTATTATTAATATATTAAGTGGCTTTGCCAACTTTTCAAACAAAATTATAATAATTTTTAAGATAAAAAGAATAGTTTTATGTTTAAAAATAATATGTATAATATAAACAACACTAGAATAAATATTAATATAGACATCTTAAATATATCTATCTCAATATAGAAAGTAATCAAATTAAAAGTAATTTTATTTTATATTATATAGAGATATAAAATTTTATTTTATTTTAATGATTATTTTTATTTGAAGAGTTATTTTTTAATAGAAAATTTAATTTAATTTTTCAATCAATTTTCATAATTCTTTTATTTATTATTAGTAAATATTATGTATTTAATGTTTAATTTTTTTTTTATTTTTTTTTAATAATTCTTTTTATTTGAAAATTTATTTTTAATATAAAATTTAATTTCATTTTAAAATTAATTTTTATAATTCTTTTGTAAATGAATATTATTAGTTAAGAGCGCTTGAGCATGAGTAGTCACGGTGCTTCACCTCACCTCAAAAGCTACATAGTTGAATCGTGATAACAACTATAGAAAACATCTCCTACTTATCAAATATTGTGTATTTACTCTTTAAATTTATATTTATTAAATATTAATAAATTTTCATGTGAATGGATGTCAAAATTAATATAAGAGTTGTTTTACATACATGACTATAACATGAAACTCCTTACTACTATTGTAGAACATCTATGACTGTAATCAATACACTCAATGATTATAAAATATAAATATTAGATAGATAAAGCTTAACCAACACATGAAAATAGAAACCTTCAATTTTAAAATTTTAGATTTTTGTTGGTGCTTTTAAAATTTTATGTTTTAAAATCTTAAGTTGCTTTGCAATGAATGATTCATAAGGCACAACATTTGATGAAAGTTTTGCAACCAAATGGGCTTAAAGTGGTTAAGTGCACTTGAGCTAGACTAGTATTAGGATGGGTGACCTCTTGGGAACTCTAGGTGCCTCACCTCTATGAGCATCACCTAGACACAATGAGTGCTAAGTGTTTCATTCATTCTCATAAAGAGATGGGTTGTAGTGACTCATGAAACATAGATCAATGAATGAATGAATGGAGAGTTTTACTAACGTCCATGAGACCAAACGCCCTAAGGGACCACGGAACACACCCCTAAGCTAAATCCATCTTCTTTTCCATGTCTGCTCTCCTGCTGTGAATCTTAACAATTAGACTGGCCATCTGATTGACCTTATCCACCTCAAATAAACTTTGCATGTCGTCGGTCGTCCCTATGTTATTGTACTGCGCTCGGATGTCATCATATATTGTGCATTCAATGAGAAAGTGCCCTTCAGTCTCAATCATCCCCGTCTTGCAGAACCTACAAGTCCTCTCTTCCCACTCCTCTTTGGGCCTTTTCCATCTACCAGTCTCGCACCTGAGATGATGCGAACCTGTCCTTAACTGAGCCAATAATATCCTAGCTTTCCCTTTAATAGTTGTCCCCAGGTAAGCTTTATCATCATGTTCCCGGCTGGAGTTGAACATTTTAATATAGTACTCCTTTTTCCGTCCCATGTGCTTATTCCACATGGCAGTCTGAAATTTACCTAAGATAAACTTCTTTATTTCCACATTGGTATTAGGACAATCTTGAAACTTAATGTTCCACCTACCCAACCAATTTATGTTTTGTTTCATCCAAGTTTTCTTTCTACGGACTAAAACCTCCTTCATCGCAATTTTGGGCCAACGTTAGTTATGCATATTTTCAATTTTCTTTAAATAGCTTAATAACTGGGTTATTGCTGCCGCCTCTATCGGAAAAATACCCGCCTTCGCTAATAGAATTTCATAGGGCACAAAAGACTTGACTTTGAAATTGCTAGTAATTAAATGCTTTTGGATTCTCTCTATCTGTCTCCACCCACGATTTGTCATGCTACCCCCCCAAACCTCACAATCGTAAAGAACAACTGGCGTGACCAGCAAACCAAAGATAGTTTTCTTGGTTTTCCAGTCCCAAAGCTCGACATTTCTCTATTCTGTAGCAGATAAGACATCTTCCACCCCCCTGTATCCTCTTTATCTTACAAGTCTCCCAGCTGAGCTTATGATGAAAATCAATCCCCAAGTACTTGTATTCTTTTATGGTTTCTAACGGGCTGCCTTCGAAAAGGAAAGTAGTGTGTTTTTCCTTCCTTTTCAAAGAAAAAATCATGATTTTAGTCTTAGTGATATTCCCCTGCATCCCTACTTCTGACAAAAGTGTTCCAAAGCCTCTAAGTGATCTCTCAAACCCTGCTCTATTTTTGATATCGGAATAAGATCATCGGCATACAAAAGAAGCTTCACCACATACCTCGCCAGTTGAACCCCCTCTCCCTCAATTTTGTTTAGCCAAGTTTCTAATTTGTCAATGTATAAACCAAACAGAGTGGGGGATAGGGGACAACCCTGCTTCACACCAATGTCACTGTCGAAACACTTTGACATTCCCTCTTTGGTTCTGATTTTGGCTCTAACTCTCTCATAAAGTCTATGAACATTCGCTCTATACACATCCAGAATGCCTAATTCTTCCATTTTGTTCCACAATTTGTCTCTAAGCACAGTGTCAAAGGCTTTTTTGAAGTCTACAAAACAACAGTACGCTTCCTCCCCCTGGTTGTTCCAAACTTTCTCTATCAAATGTCGGAGAGTAATGCAATGATCAATAGTAGAATGCGTAGGTCTGAAACCCGCTTGCCCTTTTGCTCTTTTTCCTTCACCTTGTGCCCAACTGTTGATTCTGTGCTCCACCATGCCCCCAAAAAGTTTGCCGAAGAGATGATTGACCATAATAGTACGATAATTAGATGGGTTATTGATGCCCCCGCTCTTAAATAGGGGAGTAACCATACTAGTTGTCCACTCTACCGGGAAACCATCCTGAATGACCTTGTTAAAAACCCCTTTTATGTGGGGGGCAAGAAGGTCAACTCCCCACTTTAAAAATTATGCTTGCAACCCATCGATGTCCCTTGCTTTACCATTGGCTAACTTTTTATTCCTAACTTAATATCATCCACCGAGAAAAACTCCATGATGGTGTTCACAATGTGAAGGGTGAGTTTGACTCAAAAACTACAAAATTAAATCCTATAACAATATCACAATTTAACTTGCTATGGAAAATATCTCTTACTTATCAATTTTATATTTATTCATTATTATAAGTTATTTGAATCAAATTTTTTTTATGATTCATATATACTTTTGACTATGGTCTGTCTTCTGGCTACGAACCCCACAATGTAACTTCTGCAATATCTACAGGTAGATGCAAGGTTGCAGCATACACAAGTCGACCTGATGAAAGAGTTTTTACAAGTTGCCCTGTAAAAACTCCTAGGCAAACTTTCACAAATATTTACTGATTTTTCCTGAGTAATTTTGTCAAACAGTTTTCATGCATTCTATCTTAAGTGTTCCAAACTGAAATGTTTGATGAAAGTTTTGATGGGTTTTTTAAATCACATTGCATTTATAAACATTCATAAAACTCAACTTGAATTGATTAATGCAAAGGGATAAGTAATGCAAAGGGATAAGTAACCCTAAATCTCGCAGTGACCAGTGCCTGCAGGATCTTCTACAATGTCAGCTTCATGGTCTGGGGACTCAGAGTTGGGGAAAAGGATTTCATTTGATTCAACTAACCCTAGTTCGATCAACACTGCGGCTAAGATACCAAATTCGTCCAACAAAAAAATTCAAGGATGCGTTGCACTCTGGTGTATCGGCTGGGGAAGGAAATTTCGAAGGTTTTACTGGTGCACAGATCTCTCCTCATTCTAGTGATGCCGCTCAGCGATGCCCTTCTCTTTTTGTCTCCCCCTTAGGCGCTCTGGTTCGCTTGGACAATTTGGCATCGGATCGAGAAATTTTTAACAATTTTGGCCTAATTGCTTTAGCCCTGTCATTGGGTTGGATGATAGTATTTTGGCTGTTGTAAGCACTTTAGCTTGCCTGTAGCTTGGGGGTAAGGTGATAACCTATAATTGCTTAGAATATCAAATTTGTCATTCTAGATATGCTCACACATTTAGGAATTGACAATATTTTTTTCTTGGTAATAATCTAGTGTTTATTTTCAACAAATACATATAAAATTATATTTAATGAGAATCTATAAAAGAAATAAAAATATGATATATTGTTACACGAGATTGATGATAAATCATTCATTGAAGATCTTCTCAACATTTACTACGGGCACTCCCAAGGTGAGCTAGGAGTGTTTTTTTTCCACAACAATATTGTTTAAGTGGTTTTATATTTAGATTACTTAAACTTGAATGTAATTTAGTTCATGATGCTTAATTTTATGGATTGTGCTTCTTTTTTCTTTGCAATTTAGATATTTTTGTCCATCTCAAAAAATATTAGATTGAAAGCATTTTTATTGACCTAAAAATGATTTTTTCATATGTTGTTTAGATATTTTTGATGAATTATATTTTGGTGTAAATATTCATCATATAATGAAATATTCTAATTTTCTAGAACAAATTACAGGGAATAATTAGGGCTTCAAAATAGTTATTTTAGGAGTGGGTATGAATTTATTGCATGCTTTTGATTTGATTTTTGTGTTGGTAAAATTTGACTTGATTTTTATTTGATCAACATATGGGCTTTGAATTTTGGACATTTAGCTGTCTAGATGGCATATACGATCAATAATATTTATTCAACATGTAGTTTTTTTGTGGATTTTCCAAATAATGGATTGATAATTTTTTTTATTAATTTTGTATATTTTATTCAAAATATCATACTAGAATATAAATAAAATGGCTTGAAATTGGTGATTTATCAAGTAAACATGGATTTGAAATTTTTAATGTGCACTTGTTATTTTAATATCTAGTTTGGTTTTACATTGATCTGATTTTGGACATTTTATAAATATTGTCGTTTTCATTAAGGAGGTTGTATATGATATTGGTGTTTTGTAGTGTTTGAATATTTCTTTAAAATGTTATCAGAGTCTTTATTAATTAAGTTTGAAATTGAATTATTAATTTAAAATTGAGAATTCAATGTAGATTTTGTATTTTTATATTTAATTTAAGTGTGCTTTATTATTATTTTGATTTATAACCTTTAGAACTTGCTATGGGCTTTTTGTTAAATATTGTAGTTGCAAGTACCTTGGTAGAAATTTATGTAAATGTGGACTACTTGAGAATATGCCTCAAAGAAATGTAAATTGATAAAAGGCATGATCGTAAGATATGTTCAACATACATGCTTGTTTAAAAGTCTTAAAAGTCTTAAAAAAACTGTAAAATTGCAAATCAAAGAACAATCTACAATAGCACCTTTGTCCAAGATAAAATACAAGGAAATAGAGGTCATGTGAGATCGTGGTGTGAAAATCTGAGATACGACATATGATTGTAGAGCTACTTTCAGGGCGCAATAGTTATAATACATTGATTGCAGAATAGGTTGTAGATTCTTGGCAATTCAAAGAACAATCTACAATAGCATCTTTGTCCACAGATAAAACACAAGCAAAAATTGTAGGTGTCACATGAGACTCTGGTTGGATAAGATTCGTTATTTGAATGTATACTAACGTGAAGCAACAAATATTTTAATGACAAGTGACAACAAGATGATAAACAACACAACTTGAGGGCCAAGAACATGTCCTGGATGGTTCCTATAGCTATTTACAAGCATTTCCTTTATTATTATTTTTCTTTGATCAGTAAAAGGCTGTAGGCAAATTTTATTAATATAAATTGTGATTTACATAGTCTCCATTCATTGCGGGCACAAGTAGGAAAGAATGGAGAAGAAAACCTCCAGTCTAACCGGGGACCGAGGTCTAGATCGTTATATTTACATTTACTTATGAGGGCATTCCCTCATTTACAAGAAAATGGATCTAGCCATTTTTAATTCTAGGAACATATCTACGTATACTCTTTTACATATTATAACCTTCCTTTTTCCAAATGGTCTATTGGGGCCCGTTTGTTTCGTGGAATTTGTGCATGCTGGAATTGCCAATTCTAGAATTGAATCCATTCTGGAATTCTGCTATTCTCAAAACGAATTCTAGAATATGGGCTTGTCTTGTTTGGTTCACCTAGAAGATGACTGAGAAGATGCAAATTCTGCGTTTGGTTCCACACAACTAGAATTGGAATTGGAATTTTGTTTTTGCACACATACACATCTATACACACATATACACACATACACATATATACACACGTGTACACACACACACACACACACACACACACACACACACACACACACATATATATAGTGTGTGTGTGTGTGTGTACACATGTGTGTATACACACATATACACATATATACACACATTTGTGTATATATATACACACATATATACACATATACACACATATGTGTATATACATATATATACATATGTATATGTATATACACATGTGTGTATATATATACTATATATATATACATGTATGTATACACACACACACACACATATATACATGTGTGTATATATACACATACACATGTGTGTATATATGCACACACACATATACACACAGGTGTGTATATACATGTGTGTACATACACTCATGTGTATATATACATACATGTACACACACACACACACACACACACACATATATAGCAATATAATATTAACACAAAAATGGGAATGAATTTTCCTTCCCAAAATAATACTCTCAATTCCAATTTCAATTTTCAATTTCAATTCCACGTCCTGAGGGGGAATTGTAGAATGCTCAAAAAGGCCCAAAATTAGAATTCGCATAACCCTATTCTTATTTTTCATTTTGGAACCAAACATTGAATTCGACAATACCAACATGCGGGTATGCCAATTCCTAGTCAATGCCTAGAAACAAACAGGGCCTTGATGCCTTTGCCCTGATCTAGTTTTTAGCATTTCCTTCATTATTAGAACCAGGTGATATTATCTCAAAACTCTCCTTTAAAATTTACACTATAGGATCAAAAATAACCATATTGATATGTTCAAGCATTTCAGTGGGAGATGTGAATCCATCGGTGTTGAGGTAGAATAGATGGAGAATTCTAACCATACTCCAATACAAATTCTTGCATTCACGAGGGAGACCACTAGGTTGCAACAAGTTTCTAAGTATTTTTTGTGTGCTTTGATTTAC